>CM072786.1:61994-86994 GCA_036983795.1 Megachile lagopoda | reverse complement strand
AGGAACACGACAAGCTACAACAAATGGTACAAAACCTGATGACGGAAGTACAGGAACTCAGTGGAAAACAGACTGACTCCAGCTTGTCGCAACTTCCAGATCCTCGCCAATATCGCACGACTCCTCCGTCGAGTCAAGATTCAACATCGGCACCCGGCAGGGAACTCCCCAACGAACGCGAAAACCCTCACAACCCTGGCATGCACCAACGCGTCCGCGTAGCCATAGACGCAATACCCAATTTCGACGGCAACCGATCCACGGTGCTGCAATTTTGTGAAGCCTGCTACAGAGCTAGAGATTATTTACCACGAGGAGACGAACCCCTCTTGGTACGAACACTCGTAAATAAGTTACGAGGACCCGCCTACAGGATTATCGATCACACAGAACTAGCCACTGTCCACGAACTTTGTGGAAAAATTAAGAAGATATTTTCGCCAGTAAGGAGTGTGAACTATTACCGAGGCGAACTCAGCAGAGCTTTTCAGGGTCAACACCAGAGCATACTGGACTTCGCTATTAAAATTAGGGACCTAATATCCCTCATTATGAACGGATAAGCACAAAAACACGGAGAACTAGACCCAAGGACCAAAAGGGAAGTCCAAAAGGAAGTACTCGACGCTTTCGTACAAGGATTGTTACCAGACATCAACATCCGCCTCCGTTTGGAAGGTTTCGACAATTTAGAGGACGCCATAGAAAAGGCCATTATGGTATACACTGAGATGCAGTACAGCCGAGCCAGGCTTCACCCAAGAAACGAACGGTACGATAACCGTTATCAGAATTCGCGTAACAGCCCCAACGATAGGGGTCGCGATAATAGAAATGGGGAACAATCGCGCGGTTATGCGCAGAAACGACGGGATTACCCACAGGGGCCGACGAAATACAATAATAACGGTAACAACAACTATGGCCAAAGGAATGGCAACGCAAACGGTTACCGAGATCCCAGACAGCGTACAACGCCTAAGTACGATGGGAATCGCACTGGAGCTAGACCTCCACCTAAGCAGTGCAAATACTGCAAAAATTTGGGGCATACGATGGAAGAGTGCCGCAAATTCATGGCGCGCAGAGATTAGGAAAGAGACCGCGAACCAAATCGTTCGGGAAACAGACAATCCCCGCTACCCGACCGCGTGGAGCAGGATCAATCAGGCAAAACCGCGGAGCTTACAGCATGTCCAAAGAGGCAGACAAACCAGCTTCGAACAAAGAAGCACAGTCGAGGAAACAACCGCCAAAGAAGGCGATGGAAGCAAAGCAATCAATCCCAGAGGAGGAACCTCTGAAAGACAAAGAAGGCATGTTGAACCCATTGTTCGGACTACAAACATTAACAACATCAATCTAAACACCGTACCATCCACTAAACTAAGCTCGCCCGACACGTTACGGCATATACATTTCATGATAGATTCCAGCGCAGAGATAAACTGCTCTAACGTTCGCTTCTTCCTATTACGCATCACATCGACTCGAGCGTTTGTCCGTTCCTTAGGGGTATTGGGCAAGGGTTAGCCCCAACGCAGGGTCGTGTGTCCATTCAAATACTTAGGTACGCAGTCCGATTTTACATCGTCAGCGACGACTTCAACATTCCGTACGACGGTATCATAGGAGCCGAATTCTTACACGACCACTCAGCCAAAGTATTACGCCAGGAAAATTCTACGATAGAACGAGTGGTACGTTCCATTCTACTGACGAGAACTCGTCACACTAAAACGCAGATCCATAATTCCTATAAATCTTTACGTAATACACCCAGATGAGAAGACTGCTTATATCGAACTAAACACCATTCAGAAGAATGTGTTTTACCAGACTCTGGAAGACGTCAAAGCTACGTCCAAATCAATAAATGTAGTCTGCTCAAATAATGAGCCACAGTTCGATAGACCCCAGGAGGTCATCAAACAATTAACGTTGGATCACCTGAACAATAAGGAAAAACAACACGTGCTATAGTTGGTCGAAGAGTACCACGACTGTTTCCATTTACCTGGAGAAAAATTAACATGCGCTAAAGGCGTAACTCATCGTATAGAAACCACGGATAACGTGCCTATTAATTCTAAGCAATATAGGTACCCACAAATACACAGGGAAGAGATCAATCGACAAATTATCGAACTCTTGAATGACGGGATTGTCAGACCTTCCATGTCAGCGTACAATTCGCCCCTATGGATTGTACCAAAGAAACCAGATTCCACAGGAAAGAAGCGATGGAGAGTAGTCATCGACTTCCGAGCACTCAACGAAAAAAACATCGAAGACGCTTATCCGCTCCCGAATATTTCTGAGATTTTAGACCAAGTGGGAGGCGCTAAGTACTTTAGCGTACTTGATCTAGCATCAGGATTTCATCACATACGTATGGACAAGAAGGATGCAGTCAAAACAGCTTTCTCGACACCATACGGTTACTTCGAGTTTACACGAATGCCATTCGGTTTGAAAAACGCGACATTCCAAAGATACACGAATAATCTCCTGTTGTTTCATCCCTGCACCCGATTCTGCATAAAAAAACTTTCCTATTCTACATATAAATTTTTTTCGATCGACAAAGTATTTTTCCGAACATTTTTCCAAACTCAATTCGACTTTGAATAACAAATTAGTTCCGGAATCGAGTTACGGAATTAAAATGATTTGTTCGTTTATGTCCATCACTACCTTCGACCATTATACCCATCGCTACTTTCGATAGAATAAATTTCTACTTTTTAACCAACGATAAATTTAACGGGTTTATACCTTAGTAGGTAACCTATCTACGATTGGCACACTAGCCAAGGTCGATAATTTATATTTATTTATATTTATTTATATTTAAACAAATATATTAATGTTTAACAATTGCCAATTGCTTTCAACATTTCAAAGACTGCTATTTAGACGTCCGGTATTTTATCATGTCAGCTTATAACAAAATCCACATCCGATTAATTATTAATAATTAGTTGTACAAGGAAACACTGTTGCAAAGGACCCGGCTAAGGTGCCAAAAGCGGTGGCCCATCCCTGACACCAAAATCCTCGGGGAGGGGGAACACTGCGTACCGGGGAGATGAACGGACGCGACAAAAGAGAGAGGCACGCAAGCCGCGGTCGTGACCAGTAGTTGCGCAATTAGTCCTGATTCCGCTCTTTCTTTTCCTTTCGTCTTTTTTTTCTTCCTGGGATACTCCGTCATTTTTCCCCGGGTTGTGGCAAGTGCGAGCGTGCGTGGGCCTAGTGCATCGCGGAGCATTCCAACGGAGAATTACAGACCGCAGAACCAATCGCCACGCCGAGAAACCGCTCCTTTATAAAGGTAGGACTTTGCCTCCTGGTGAGTTTTCTTTTTGTGTGTGAATGTGCGAGAGTGTGCACGCGTGTGGTCCCACGCGCCAGAACCAACAGCCCCGGTGTCGAGGACCCTGGAGGCCGCGTTCCGTTTGCTTTGCCGCTTTCGCGTTTCCGTACCTCGTTTTCGTCGCGAGTTCGCAAGACCGGCCTCGTAACGCTCTTTCTTTCTTTTCGTTATATTTTGCATTTAGGACTAGCGTCCCTTTTCTGTCCACACTCCGAAGAAGGTGTGCTCCCCTTTTGCGCGCGATCGCGAGTCCTCTGTACCCTTGCGTTTGTGTTTTCCTTTTGTATCGTAAACCGCACTGCGAAACCCCCTTCGCAACTGGCAAGCGCGTTCCTTCTTCCCGGCCGTGCTCTGTACCGCGTGGGGCTCTTTTTCGTTTCGATTGAGTGGCCTATTTCGGAACTAATTAAAATTTTCTCCTTATTAGATACTCGCGGGTCGTCTATTCATTTTTTGAATCCCCTTGATTCCCGCTCCCGTCCGAGCTACCGGAAGGGCGAACCCCCGGACGAGTGCATTTGCACTGGCGCCCGGATTAAAAATCGTTCGTGGATTGTGAACGTCGGTACGCGGAGGGCCACTTTCCCTGGTCGCCATCCCCCTCAGAGAACCTCGTCCCCGTTTCCCGTACCGATACGTCACAAACTTCAGCATATAGACCACAATCAAACGGTTCCTTGGAACGATCCCATCACGTATTAACTGAATATTTAAAATTCCATACCGACAAGGGTAAGGAATGGAATACGTGGCTAGATCTTGCTATGCTCTCATACAATACAAGTGTTCACGAAGGTACTCGCTATACACCTTATGAATTAGTTTTCGGTAAGACAGCGCGAATAGCAAGCACAGAACCTGACATAGACAATACAATCGATACAACATATTTCGATTATTTGAATAACTTGTTCGACACTTTAAACGATGTTCAAACACAAGCGCCAAAAAACCTAATACAGACCAAGAATCGTTCTAAAAGATATTACGACGCGAAACTAAACATTCAAGAATTCCACCCAGGAGATTGAGTGTATGTATTAAAGGAACCTACTAACAAACTAGACAATCAATGCACAGGCCCGTATCAGATCATGGACATGCTACTGCAACACAGTTTGGAAATTAAATTCCATGACAAAGTGAAAATTATTCATGAAAATAAATATAAAAACGCGAAATAAACTTCACTTCCACAGGATGCGTTTCTAAGTCATCTTTATCACCCTATCGCTGTTACGACCCACGGCAGACTTAATCGGCTTCGATTGCGGGGGCCCCACCATGAATCACACCACGGTTTCACTCCTGGATCTGGAAGAGTGTAAACCCCCTTCGTCCGATGTCAAAACGATAACGACATACATTCAGTTACTCCAGGTGGTCGAATACGACACCACCCTCAGCATGCTGTGTCAACTCAATATAAGACGTATTATCAATTATTGCGGAATGCATTCTCACGTCTTAGCAGTGCAAAACGGGTTGCCAGATGCATGCTGGAAATCACTAGGTCAGCATGTCACCGGTTACAAGAGGAGGGCACCGTCACGATTGCCAACTCCATGATAACCGGTATTCCAGGAAAATCTACCACTCATCGGTCTATCACGCTGGCAGGATCAATTGGCCCCGATGGAACGTATGCCGGGACCACTTATTCCTATTCTTATGGAACTTGGACCAACGTCTTTGTCCAAGCCACACTTAAGATTAAAATCAGTAATCAACAAGCAAAAGTACGGTCTAATACAAATAAAATCACATTACCTACAGAAACTACGTGTGAATTACGGAAGAGATCGTAAATTGATTATGATTATGGATACACATTTTGAGACACTGTTCCTATTGACACATGTGAAATAACATCATACGACGCACTCTATGAGGGCAAAACCGAGAAAATGGAAGAATCCCGCGACGGTAGGCATCCTATGATCAGCCTCACTACGTCAGAGATTACGTTCGCACTTGCCCAAGTAGGGAAGCACCACATGTGTGGATACAATATCCTTGTTACGGAACACTCCAAACTGTATATTTTGGAAACACACAGGGGCAGTTTTTTGAATGCAAAAAGAAAAATGATCAATTTAAATATTATAAATTTATATTTGTTAGTGGTATAAATAAGGACATTGCAAATTTTAATAGAAAGAATGTTTACGAATTATTTTTAACGGAGAAAATTTTTGAACATATTGTAACCGAAACCAATCGATTTAATAAAATCGATCCGTATTTTACAAAAATTTCTGTAGAGAGATTGGAAGTATATTTTATACTGATAATATCGGTATCTCTGGTCCAAAAACATACACTAAATCCGGAATTTATTGCGTTATGTTACAGGTAAGATATGAAATCAAATTCGGGATGCGCGGTATTCTGTTAGAAGAGACGTAAATAAGGTATCACGTAATAGTCAACAATTGCAGTTTGCTGAGAACATAAATTGAAAATACGATCAAAAAGCAGAATACTCGATTGGTTCCCGCCGGAAAATCACACGCTAATTCATCGTGTGAGATATAAAAAGACACAAGTTTATGATGCAGATGAGGAATTTGGAAAATCTGAGAACCAAAAGAAAATAAGTGGTTATAGGGCAAGCCATAAAAAACGTTCTAATTGTAAACGAAACACGGAATTCGCAGCCAAACTGAAAGAAAAAATCGATAAAACTGTAAAAACTCGAGTACGTAAGACACATCTTACTGTATTTTATTTAAAATTAAATTTAAAACAACTTTAAGATACCAAAATGGATAGACAGAGTATGAAGAACAAATTCTATAAATGTATAAATACAAATCTACAAAAGGTAAACAATTTTTACATATTTTTGACAAAGTAATCCTATGACAATTACCCTGCCATCTCTTACGGTAGTGATGCGTCTCTGTCCTTGGCTTGGACGTTGGGTGTTGACACATGACCGACAGACCGATACCCATCATGTCCCTGATTTCGCGGTAACGATAGCCTTTCTTAACCAAGGTTATAAGATGAACAACGCGTGGCTGAACCGAATAACGTTGGGCCATAATTAAATAAAAAATTGGATAAAATCTTTTTTTTCTGAATAAACTTGTTTAAGTAGAATGTTGAATACTGATAAGTACTGATCTGTTTAAAAAAGCTTGAATCCGCAATGCTTTAATATATGAAGAATCGTTCATAAGATCACAGTTAGCAATGAATATACGAGTATAGAAACGGGTACGCGACACGCACACAAACAGAAGCGTAAATCTGACCATGCAACTCCTATCTGGTACACTTTAGATAATTCTAATGCTGATCGTAGTTTCTGAAAAGATTTTTTTACATTTGCTTTTTTTTTCAAAACAAAGAAAACTGTTATCTACAAATTCAGCAATAGTACCGGTAAATGTTGAGGAACAAATTTTTTAATAATGATGTTCTTTTAATTTCTTTCACACAGATTTCAAAATTTGATCATTTGCGGCATAGAGAACAAAGAATCAGAGCGATTTAACACTTTGCACAAATTTTGAGGTCACTATAAATTTAACAAAAAATTCTCGTCATAATCTTTTCGATGGCTATTTGCAAAGATATCATAACTTTCGTAATTCAATGAAGAAACTTCACATTTGACGTTCCTTTACATCAGTATCACACATAAAAAAACATTATTAATCAAAAACTAATTTCTCTGTCTTACAAGGAAAGCTACGGAAGTGTTCCCCTCCTTCGAAAACTACAATCACTTGTTCATAATCAGTTTTCTTCACCACGATTTGAAAATTTCATTTAGTATTCATGGTATAAAAGCAGTGTATATCGTCAAAACCAGCTCATTTTGAACATCCCGTCAAATTTTACTATGCATCAGATAATGACCCACTATGGCACACATGTTGTGATGTAGCAATTATTACTTGTGCTTGGTGGCGAAAACCTTTACGAGTGAAACATTTAGTTGAGAAATAGCATTATTGCTTCGATTATATTGCCTAACTTATTTAAAAGGTTCATTACCTCATAAAATTGACATGTATAATACACATAACTCTAACAATAAGTGTTTTATAATACCCAATACAAATTTAATAAAATTAACAGCTGTAAATAACACAAATATAATTGTTTCTCATTTATGCTTAAAAGTAACGTTGACTGATTGTGTAATGTCGTCCCATATAATCCGTTTCAGTATCGCGCGGCGCGTTAGTGGGCGAGCACGCGTAATGTTTATAAATAGGAGGAGGCGATATCGTATATATTATATATATATACAGGGTGTTCGGCTACTGGTGGGCATAATTTTAAGGGGTGGTGGCTTGGGAGATTCTGAATAACTTTTTCCTTTACCAAAATGCTGGTGAAAGCTTAGTTTTTGAATTATTAAGGAAAAACACTGACCAATCAGAGCGCGAGAATAACGCGTGCCCAGACGCGAGAGCGACAGCTTCGAGCTTGACGACTGAGCGTGATCGTGAACAAGCACGTTTGCACCATAACAATGTAATTGCTAACGGAAAACCACTACGTGAAAGTTAAATCAAATGAAGAATAAAGCAATTAAAAATAAGATCCATTTATGCATTATTTACAGATAAGGGAATAAATTAATTATTTGTTATTAACTTAAACCAAGTAAATCGAATTTGTTCGATATTCTTATTCGTTATTCGAAAGGAATAAGGAATAAGACATCGAAGATGGTTGTTGTCGCTTGTTACAAAGTTGCAAAATGACAAATGTATTAATATTTGTCTATTTTAAATTCGCAAAATATATAGAAATAATTAAAATCAAACTCACCTATTGTTTAAACATAATCCTGCTTCGGTGAAAATGTGTTGTCGTTCTTTACGGAAGGTCAGTTCGAGTGAAATGACCCAGTCACGACAACACATTTTCACCGAAGCAGCATTATTTTTCAACAATAGGTGAGTTTGATTTAAATTATTTTCACATGTTTTGTGAATTTAAAGTAGACAGGTGTTAATACATTTGTTAGTTATTAGATTAAAAATCTTGTTTGATGAATTGAAAAATTATTCTTCCTTCAATATGTTCGAATTTCTTATTTTATTTGTAACGAGAGACAAGAACAATTTTCGATATTTTATTCCTTATTCCTTTCGAATAACGGTTACAAGTATCGAACAAATTCGATTCAGTTGGTTTAAGTTAATAACAGATAATTGGTTTATTCCCTATTTGTAAATAATGCATAAGCGAATCTTATGTTTAATTGCTTTATTGTTTACTTGATTTAACTTTCACGTAGTAGTCTTCTGTTAGCAATTACACTGTCATGGTGCAAACGTGTTGGTTCACGATCACGCTAAGTCGTCAAGATCGAAGTTGTCGCTCTCGCGTCTGGGCGCGCGCTATTCTCGCGCTCTAATTGGTCAGTGTTTTTCCTTAATAATTCAAAAACTAAGTTTTAACTAGCATTTTAGTAAAGGAAAATCTTGTTCAGAATGACGTTCTCTACAACCCGTTTCAGGGACTTACACCTGTCGCGGGATACCCTGTATATATACCAATGGATTTGTAATAAAATTCTCTTCACTTTTTATTATTATACAAATTTAAATAAATTGTAAAATAAGGTTATGAACTCTTATTTTTGCCTGCTTAGCAAACGTACGATGTTTCATCAAAATCGGAGGAGTACACTTCCGTGCCTTTACTTGTTAGTTGAAAAGGTGATAAAATATTAGAGGGCACACTGTGAGCTTTCCAGAACCGCTGTTTCAATTTCAGTTTGATGTTGAGTTCATGAGATAATGACTATCAAAATAAAAAGTGTTATTTTAGGTTTGGCAGCACATAACTTTGCGACCAATGATCGAATGGAACCCCATCGAAGCGTAAATTATAGAGAAAGAACTAAGAAAATGCAATCCGAACGTGGCATTAAACAAAAACATTTTCCCACGTGTGTAGAAACTTTAAATAAGAAATTCCAAAAGTTTTCCATCGTGATTTTTCGTTTGTTTCATTGATAAGAAAAGGTCAACAAAAGTTTTGAGGTAAAGGTTTAAAAACTAGAGACCTGAAATTTCAAAATGATTTTTGTAGTTTTCTCCTACGACGATGTTTAGCGGAGGCAGAGCAATTTGAATATGTCCTAAAACGTTTAAAAATTTTGTTGTTCCCTTATCTCTTTTGACAAGTGTATATGAAATTCATGCTTCCAGTAATCAGGGAGCCGAATCAGAATGATGAAGGAACTTTTTTAAAGTCGAAATTATTCTAGACGAACAAAATAATAAAAATGCCTTTGATCCAAATGAAGCACGGAACACATCATGTGATATTGTTACATCCCAGTAGCCACATTATACACCAAATTTTTTAACAAAGGATAAATTACCGACAATCGATAAATCTGCACTTACCATGTACAGATACATTACCAATAGGCGTTAAGCTACCTTCAGCAGGCAACTATTCACGGTCATTAACTTACCGACCCTCGATTCAAAACAGTTAAAATATATCTATATAGATCTATTATATTGGTCCTTGATTGTAAGTAAAGAAATGTCAATTAATAACAGCGTATCCCCAAGTTGAGAACCACATTTATGGTTGAGAACTGCATGTTTTAAAACGTTCTACAACTCACGAGTGTTCTCATGTATTGTCAGCAAAACCTTGCTACTTCCACGGATGCTGACCTAAACACTTACATGAACCTGGCACCCGACTTTCAAAAATTTCATTTCTTCAAATTGTATTGTATTCATCTTTGTTTGTACACGTTTGTACCACCCTCCTTTTTGTTTGTACCTTAAGAAGTAAGATGATATCAGGGGGTGAAAATACTCTACCGCTTTTACATTTTTTATTTTTCTCAACGCCGTCAGAAAAAGAAACTTTTGTACCCGTTTGTACCTGTTTGTACCACTGTGGTACAGGTTCGGGTGCCAGATTCAGGTAGGTCAAAGAAACCAGATTCAACCGGTAAAGAACGTTGGAGAGTGATTATAGATTTTCGTGCACTTAATGAAAAGATAATGGGGGATGCATATCCACTCCCAAATGTTTCCGAAATACTAAATCAAGTAGATACAGCCAAATATTTTAGCGTATTGGATTTAGCACCAGGCTTCCACCAGATGCCTGGGGCCTAACAGAACGCACCCAAAGCAGCAGTATCCATGGTTTATGGGCATTTTAAATTCATTCGTATGCTATTCTGATTAAAAAACGCAAAGGCAACATTCCAGAGATATATGAATAATTTGTTATCCGGACTGTAAGATTGGGAAATGTTTATCTACATGCACGACTTCGACATTTATGCATCATCCCTACAAAAGCATCAAATAAAATTCAAGAAGCTAATGGAAAGATTAAAGGAGGGAAATGTTAAATTACAGCCAGACAAATGTGAATTCTTACGCAAAGAAGTCGCTTACTTGGGGCATACATTGAGTGAACACAGTGTCAGACCAAATTCTAAGAAGTCAGAAGTCGTCAAACAATTCCATGTATCCAAGAATCCAAAACAAATTAAATAATTTTTGAGCCTTGCTGAATATAATAGATGATTTATTAAAAATTATTCTAAGATTGCAAAACCACTAACGCATTTACTGGCGAGGGATAAACAATTCGTGTAGTTGGAAAACAAACAAGAAGCATTCGAAAGGCTCAGAGGTGTGTTATAAAATAGTCCCATCTTACAAGTTCGTGATTGTTTCAAACCTTTCATATTAACCACCGACGCATCAGGTTATGCAATTGGAGAAATCATTAGCCAAGGAGAGCTTGGGAAGGGCCTTTCCATTGGTTACACATCGAGACTAGTCAACCCACACGAATAAAAATGCTGTACCATCGAAAAGGAATGTTTAGCCGTAGTCTACAGCATCAATGATTTTAGACCTTACTTATATGAAAGACGTTTTAAGATACATACAGAACATAAACCGTTAGTGTGGCTTAACAGTCGTAAAGACCCGACATCCGGACTGTGTAAATGGCAATAGAAACTAGCTGAACATGAATACAGAATTCTATATCGTTGAAGAACGACTAACACGAAATACAGATGCTTTATCAAGAAATACACCTGTACATCAAGTTTTACGGGGGTGTCCCACTTGGACGTCGCCCGATTGGAAGCGTTCCCATTAGAAGCGGTGCCGATTGAACATTAATTCAGCTTATGTTAGGCTATGTTCAGTTGAGTTAGGCTATTTTAGGTTTCGTTAGGCCTGGTTAGGTCCTATCTGCACCTCGAGGAGGATCCGTGGGGGCGCCCGTATAAGATTGTCATGAGTCGATTACGACCATGGGCGCCCCCCCTAACGGAGTCTCTGGACCCCCGGTTCCTCGGCCGCGTGGTGGATACCCTCTTCCCCCTTTCCGGGGTCACGGAGGGCCACGCGGCTGAGGATGTGTCGGACCACATCAACTGGTCCGACGAACTGGGGGTAACAGACGAGGAGCTCTCTGCCGCCCTGAAGCGGCTCGGGGCAAAGAACACTGCCCCGGGCCCGGATGGTATTCCAGGGAAGGCCTGGGTCTTGGCCTCGGGCGTCCTTGGGGAGGAATATAAGGCAACCTACAATAACTGCCTGAAATCGGGGGTATTCCCCGATGAGTGGAAGACCGGACGGATGGTCCTTATAAAAAAGGATGGCAGACCCGCGGAGTCCCCCTCCGCGTACCGGCCCATTTGCCTGTTGAATGAGGCGGGAAAGCTATTAGAGCGAATAATTGCTTCCCGCCTCCACAGGCACCTGTCCTCGGTAGGTCCCGATCTGGCGGACTGCCAGTTTGGCTTCCGCGAGGGGCGTTCAACGCTTGACGCGATTTTACGCGTTCGGTCCCTCGCGGAGGCAGCCGTCTCCCGGGGTGGGGTGTGTATAGGTGTGTCATTGGACATTACCAATGCCTTTAACACCCTGCCCTGGGCCGCCATTAGGGAGGCACTAATTTACCACCAAGTGCCTCCCTACCTTCGGGCGGTGATCGGGAACTACCTGCAGGACAGGTACGTTGTGTACAAGGGCCGGTACGGCGAAGTACGGAGGGAGGTGAGATGCGGCGTGCCCCAGGGTTCCGCTTTGGGACCAGACTTATGGAACCTGGGGTACGACCGCGTTCTGCGGGTCCCTCTTCCCGACGGCAGCTATGTCGTCTGCTATGCAGACGACACGTTCGTACTTGCCGTCGGGAAGAGTCTTGCGAGGACCATCCGTCTGGTCGAGGTGGCGGTGGCCGCCGTCGTCGGACGGATCCACGAGCTGGGGCTTAGGATAGACCCTAGTAAGACCGAGGCCATTGCGTTTCACAATAGGCCTCGGTCACAGGGACTGCCCCCCTCGTGGGTCCGGGTAGGTGACGCCTGGGTCGAGGTCGGGTCCAGTTTGAGGTATCTGGGACTCGTCCTCGACAGCCACTGGCGCTTTGATCTGCACTTTGAGCATCTGGTCCCCCGAGTTGAGCGATCGGCTGCGGCTCTAGGCCGCATAATGCCGAACCTCGGGGGACCGGAGGAGAGGGTTCGCCGCCTTTACGTGGGGGTGGTGCGGTCCATGGTTCTGTATGGAGCCGTAATTTGGGCTGCGGCCCTGATGGCCAGCCGGCGCAGCATTCAGCTGTTGCACGCGCTACAGAGACGGCTGGCCATCAGGGTCATTAGGGGATACCGCACCATCTCCTACGGGGCGGCGATGGCTCTGGCGGGCCTCGTCCCGTTCGAAATGCTGGCGGGGGCGGACGCGCTTGCTTATACGCGCGTCCGTGCCCTGCAGCAGGTCGACGGGGCCCGACCGGAGCCAATTATGATCGAGCAGATCAGGCGCCAGGCCCGACAACTGGCTGTCAATCGCTGGCGAGTACAGTTATGTACTTATGCCGGCAAGCCAGTTGTCGGGGCTCTCCTGCCGCAGTTGGAGGAATGGCGGGAGAGACGGCATGGTAGGCTCACCTACCGTATGACACAGGTGCTCACCGGGCACGGTTGCTTCGGTGCGTACCTGTGTCGAATAGGGAAGGAGACGACGGCGGCATGCTGCCACTGTGGGGAGAGTGAGGACACGGCGCGGCACACGCTGGAGGAGTGCCCTGCCTTTTCAGCGCCGCGCCGTGTCCTCAAACAAGAGATTGGGTTTGACCTCTCGCTCGCCGGCTTAGTTGGGGCGATGCTGGCGAGCGAGAGGAATTGGAGAGCGGTGGCCTCCTTCTGTGAACATGTTATGTTGCAGAAGGAGGCCGCCGAAAGGGCCCGCGAACAGGCGGGCCTGCGCAGCATTCGAGGGGGCCGATCCCGTCGTGTTACGACGGCCGGCCCCCTCTCTTTGGGAAGGACGACTCCCCGCGGTGCCGTAACCGCGGGGAGTTCTGATTCAAGGGGGAGCCGCCGTGGCCGCCGGGGGCCTCGGCCGGACTCCCCCAGGTGACATCGGCTGGCCGGCGGCTCCGCGCATTAGCGTGGGCCGTCGGCCATGCTATTATACGGTCACGGGGGTAGCGGCGGCTCCGGGGAGGCCTTACGTCTCCCCTTGCAGAGCCGCCGCAGGGGCAGTGGCGTCCTGGGTGGGGGCCCAGGACGCCCTGCACGCTGCCCCGGGGGGGACGGCGGTGCCTCGGTGGTCCGGGCGCCGCCGTAAAGATTAGTTTGGTTTTATGGGGGAGGTCTTTCCGACCTCCCCCGGGACGATGTTAATGGCGCGGGGGCCCCAGTTGTGTTCGTCAAGAGTTCCTGGGGTCCCCCTCATGCGCCGGGGAAGGACCACCGTGGGGGTTTTAGCAGGTAAAAATCCTGCATAACCCCGCGCCCTCCCCCAGGGGCGCGGGGTATCTTTCGAAGATTTCCCCCACGTAAAAAAAAAAAAAAAAAAAAGGTCCTATCTGCACCGCTTTGAATTCGAACGCGTCCAATTGAGACGCGTCCAAGCGGTCGACGTCTAAGTGGGCATCACTCAAGTTTTACTTATCATCCGTCCTCTTCCTTATTTCCCTACACTTATAAATCACGACTCATCGCTCCATCACCGGAATTTTGGCAAGAAATGAAGAAAAGGAAGCGTTCACCATCTCCTATAATGCTGGAAAATAAAAAGAAGAAAAGCAAAGAACCAAAATCAATACCAGAATTCCTAAATGAACCATCCACCTCAAGAGAAATTTATGGACAGTCTCCTATAGAGGAAGAGATGGAAGCAATCATTAGAGGCGCGATGCAACAATCATCAGAGGCGGACGCATTATCGAATGAATTATCAGAATCCAGTAACACATCAGAAAAATCAGAGGTCGATGAAATACTATTGGAACCAGAATATCGTAGTACTCATAATACACTATGGAGCACTAGCATGCGATGGTGCAAAAAAATTACAACCATTAAGATACATTCAAAACTATGAGACATTATTCCAAATACACCCAACGTTAAGCTTCACGGCAGATATTATGTATCTCTTCCTGTCCAAGAAAAATCCACAGCACCCATTACTATCGAACAAGCACTTACTAGAATACGAATTATCAAATCTCTATTGGATGAACTCGGTTTTTCGATCAGAGACGAATCCCTTAGGAGACGTCTCGAGCATTACCGTTTCAGTATTATATATTATTCAAGTTTCATCCGATCGAAGGTCGAATAAAAATAATTGCCGAGGTACATAATTCCGTAATTAATGGACATAAAGGAGTAACCAAAACTTTAAATAGAATACGCCAAAAGTATATTTGTAAAACATGTCAATTAAGGAAATCAACTAAGCAATGAATGGTTATAACAGATACATCAGGACGCGTTTTCGACAAGGTAGCGATAGATATTATGGGTTCGTTTCCTACTACTTCCTGCGGTAACAAATATATTTTCACCATGGAAGATCTTTTAAACAAGTATTCCTTTGCGGCACCATTACAGGATACCAATTCTATTGCTATTACTATTACTATTGCCGATCAAATATTGAAACGGTTAATTTGTATATTCGGAGCCCCTAGAGCTATATTAACGGATCAAGGATCAGACTTAATATCCTCAGTATTGAATTATTTGGCGAAAAGATTTAATATTAAACAATTTAAGACTACATCCTAAAGACTTCAATGTAACGAATGCCTTGAACATTCACACCATATATTAACCAAATATTTGAAAGTACCAACAGATAAAGGTAAGGAATGGGATACTTGGCTAGAACTCGCAATGTTATCGTACAACGTAAGCGTTCACGAAGGCCCTGATTATACTCCTCACGAATTAGTCTTCGGCCAAACAGTCAGATAACCCAGTGCTGAACCGGATACTGACAACCGAATAGACTATATACTTTTGTAGCTATGATTTATTTTCGTAAGGATATGAAGTCGAAGAACCAGGAAGCAAGGAATTCTGGAAAGCAGAATTTATTATACAGGTTAGAAATCGGTACAGGAAATGTTTTGTACATAGGATAATAGTTTTTGCTTTCTCTTTCGCAAAACAACATGACTACTTTTAAATGTATCTACTTGACTCTATTCAATCAGGTGTCCAGGAGTAATTCTGTTCTCTCCATATCGGACGGGCCACCAGGAATATCCTCCCGCACTCTCCTGTATTTTACCCGTGGCGTCCAGGAGATGCTCTGTCCTCTCTCGACCGACAGGCGTCCAGAAATGTTCGCCGAACTCTCCTGCCGGAGTACCTAGGCTAGTCCAGGAGCGGCCAATGGTCCTTACCCCGTCCTCTCTCTCAGACTGCCAAATAGGTCGGCTCCTGTCACGAGTCTCTATTTCATATTCGCCGGTTGCTATCCCCCGGTCTCATTATCAACAGATTCATCGTTAGGTTTGCGGCTCGCAGCTCGCGGCTTCGCGTAACGCGCCTTGTCTCTCGCGCCGCGTAACAGCCAACAATCTCTCGCGTTGCGATACAATTCGATTATTCTAGAACTTTCGCTTCTCTAGAATATTCACGACGCTGTATAATATTTTGATCTATTCTTTACTATTATTATGGGGTTCCTAATAGGTTCTATATTTGATTCTCAACGAACAATTTATTTTATTCGCTCGCGTTTTACATGATTTGTCCCTTGTATGCTACACTTTGAATATTGAAATGCGGACCCAACAACGTTCAAAGAAATATTACGATGCTAAATTAAATGTTCAAGAATTTCACCCAGAAAAATGGGTTTACGTACTTAAATAACCTACTAATAAATCAGAAAATCAGCACGTTGGTCCCTATCATATTTTAGAAACCTTACCGTCGTATAATTTAAGAATTATAATCACAGACAAAGTCAAAATCATACGCGAAAGTAAATGTAAGAAGTCTAGCATTATTATTAGCATCATCATTTTTTTACAAAGTGTTAAAATTTCAAGGACTAAGACCAAAAAAAGTTGGAAGTCCAAAAATAAGGGCTACCCTAATATGCACTTACTGCAATTGGCCGAATATGATACAACTCCCATCGTACAATGCCAAATTAACATAAGGAACATTATTAATTATTGTGGAATGAGCTCGCGCGTCTCAACAGTCCAGAGAAGGCTGGCAGATACCTATATGCCATCGACTACAAAAGGAAGGAACTTGTGCACGATTGCCGATATAAAAAAATACTTGTCAAATATTTTCTTGAGAACTATCTTTCACATAAGTTTAAAATCGGTGTGTCCCGGTTCAATATGTTCCCTTGTCAGTTAAATAGTGAATAAAATAATTGCACATAATCTTCACTTATTCATTTTTCATGAATAAGGAACAGAATTGGTTATGTGTAATTAATCGAAACTGAGCAAAGGCAACTTCTGCAACTTTAAATTTACACAAAATTTATAAATAATTAAAATAAGACTCAGCCGTTGTTAAGAAATAATCCTGCTTTATTGAAAATGAGTCCTCGTAACTAGATCGTTCCATCGATCGTTACTATTTGTAAAAATGATACACACCCCACAACACCTGATGTCACAGCCGGTTCACTTCACTATCATTTTTCATTAACACTTTCCACTGTAATATTTTGTTATCCTTTTTTACAACATCCTAGAGGATTCATCGAGGAATAATTTTGAAGTCATTAATGTTATTAATTCATTATTTTGTACTTTTTTCACAAAATTACCAGTCGCGCTCATAAAAATTACTGAGCGCGTCATAAAGCAATAGTTTGAGACAGCAATAGTAAACTCAATGGCAAGAGTTATGGTTAAGTAGTGCGGTATCTGTTAATTTTCTCCGAAACAATATTTTTCTATCTGACATTGGTGTGAGTGCGACTCTGGGCGTCTGTATTCATATGAATACGAAGTCTGGTGGTAGAAACAGAGTGTCTATAAGTTATGAATAAACTTCTTAATTGTATTCGATAAAATGTGCTTTGTCATTAACCCTCCTGATCCCTGCTCCTTGCGCTCGTGGGTCAAAGGTAAACACTAGGAAAAAGTGACATACAGATAATTAATTATTATAAACAATATAGTAAAGCAGAGTGGTGAAAGAGAGACGAACATTTGGCCTTAATTGTCGTTTCTCTTATTCACAGGTAACTTGTAAATTTTGTATATACTGTAAATAGTAATATTGGTTATAATATAAAATTCTTATTCACAGACAAACTAATTTGGTTCATTTATTCTGACATTCCCAACCTCTGATATAAAAAAGATATATATGTATATAATTTTGTCCATAAAATTTGATGAGCTGGAAACTAAAATATTATTATAGAAGAAAATTTTCCACGTCCCATTTTTTCAAAATCGATCTTCGTACCGACTTAGACTAAAGTTCTGAGAATAGTATACAAAAGAAATGATGTCAAAATATTACTTCTTTGCAAAGTACTATTGGCGATTGAAATGCGTGTTTTACACATTTTTGAAAAATTTTCATCTTCTATCCTTGTCTCTCCTAATCAAACACACATAAGATAGACAAAGGTCGACAGAACTGCTGCAAGTCACCGCATGAGGGTATTAAAGTCACACCTCATACTTTTTGTCACTACCAATTACTCTTAAGTGATACCCTATACAGTGAATTCAGTTTCGAGGAACTGTTTCCAAACCGGGCATTACAGAATGATTACCTACAGGTCGAAATCGAACGGTAACCTTGAAAGCGCATACCATATAATAAAGGAATATCTCAGACACTACCTGAATCAAAACTAGACAGACTGGGACGCATTTATCAAACTGGCATCACTTTTATATAATACAGCAGCTCAGGAAACGACAGCGTTCTCCCCTTATGAATTGACGTTCGGAAGAAGGACTAATTTACCTAACAGCTTTAGGTCACCGAGATTGGTAACAACAGGAGAAGAATGCCTTCAAGAATTCAAAATGCACCTAGAATCGCAATTAAACAAAGCTAAAGAAAATATAGAACAGGCAAAAGAAAAGCACAAAGGAATTTATTATCTTACGGTCCAAACGGCGTAAACAAGATAAGTCACACTGTTCGAACGACACAAGCGAGGCCGAACGAAAGAACATAGTTAAGCGATAAAGAAGTGTATAAAACAGAGGCAGACAGCCACGGGGTATGAATAATAATAAGTCAGTCTCCAATTTATCAACAACTGAAATCAATCTCCGTCTATTGTAACAATCTATATTGCGCGGGATTAAAATAAAGTTTTTTTAAAGCTTTCTTATCGAAACTTCGTGTTTAATAATGACAATACAATTATTAAACGCAGCTAAAAGTACCAAGTTGCAGATATGCTATACCTCCAAAGCTCTTTGTATCTCGAATCACATCGAATTATAGAAACTTTATCATCACATAACGTTAAAATATTAGAAAAAAATAATCGATCTGAACTGGTACATGTTGATAGGTTAAAGCTAGAAAATCCTCCATATGATACAGCGAATGTGGAGTCTGCTCCTGTTCCTGATTCGAATCCAGGGCCAAGCACTTCCAGGGAATAATTCACACACGGTGTCCTACATTATGCATGATGCACGATTAAACTTGGAAGACCTCTCTAAAGTCCGAATGTATCATGAAATTTGGAGGACTGTTGCGTTCATAGAGATAAGCATACTAGATGATAAGAAAGAAATATTAACCGCGTATGTAATAAAACTTAAACAATGATGCATACAGTATAACATAGTATGTGGTGCTGAAAAAATTGTATCGTATTTAGGTAGTAGAATAAATCGGGTTAGAAGACAGCAAGAACAGATAGATCACTTAATAGGTTGAGTTAATATTCGCAGAACACGCGAAATATTTAATCCGATAGGAGAAATAAGCAAAATTTTATTCGATACACTCTTGTCCGCAGATGCAGAATATTGCATGAACATTGCATGAAGACATCGTCACAATATTTCGATTGGTAAAGAATCAAACACAAATTATGAAAACACAAATACTAGATAACTTAGAAAGTGTTGACGCCTTTAAACTGTCATAGATACTAATAACGAAAAGATTTACAACATCTGTGCCCGGAATGAATATGAGATCGATCTTAAGGAATTAGCACTAAAATGAAATAACATTAATAATGATTATAATGAAGAGGTAGATAACCTAATGAACACTATTGCAGATAGTAAGCGTGGTACATGTAATACATGCTCAACTTCTGTCTCCAGATGTTGTATTCGGCGCGCTTAGAAAAGCTAATTTGGCAGAAGAGACACTCCCCGTTCCATTAGAAGTCACTAGCTTTACAACTCTTGTCGACATGGGTGAAATAACAATGGTATACATGAAGAACAGACTCGTTTACATCCGACACATTCCCTTCATTCAAATCCACCCGTACGACCCATATAGAGTAATTCCTATTCCCTATAAAAAAAGCTCCAGAAACCTTCTATTTTTATGACCCCTCACATGAATATATCAACTTAAACACGATCCAAACAACTTTCTCCACCACTGACAACGAATCATTAAACAAATGCAATCGCACTAACAAAATTTTACAAATTTTACAAGTAACAGACACCAAACTACTCATAAGGGATATCACCAAGGTATTACGCACGGATTTTAATGAAATTTACATATGTGGTAGCTTTTCAAAAATAATTTGACACGAATTTTTTTATATCTGTTGACATTCATGTTAAGGGGTCAAAATAGCCCTTAAAGTTGGAGGTTGAAAACACATTTTCTTAAATATCTCGGAAACTAGAAGGTGCTATTTTTTTAAATTGTGTGTCTTTGAGTAAGGAATTTAGTCGATTACGAAAATTTCGAGAGACATTATTTATTTAAATAATATATTAAAAAATTGGATTTTTCATTTTATTTTTTATGCTAAATGCAGTTCGATTTTTATGCAGATTTGTGTAGGTAAAATATGGATCAAAATAGGGGATACGTGTTTTCGGAATTTTTTATTTATCGCAATTTAGCAATGATTATTACATATACAATTTTCTTATATTTTTTATGGAGCAAGGTGTTGAAATTTTTTTGAAAAGGGTAATCCCTTCTTATACGATCATTTGTCACGTTCTTAACAATTGCACAATGTTATTTCAACTCCCAACTTTGAGAAGTTTTTTCACCCCCTCAACATGAATGTCAACAGATATAAAAAAATATGTGTCAAATAATTTTTGAAAAGCTACCACATATGTAAATTTGATTACAATCTGCGTATAACATCTTGGTAATGTCCCTCGTTTGTAAGAAAAAAATTGCAAAAGCCGTGGTTGAATAAACAACATAAAACTAATCGCCTACGATTTGCAGAGAACGATTCCGTAGATAACCCAGTATATAATTAGCGTAGGAAGTTGACCCAGGGTAATAGAAACCAATCTCGGTCGCTCCGCCTATTCCCACCATGAACACTTCCAGCATGATATATCGGCAAATAATAATAATAACGACAATAACAATTGCGTCGCGCAATTCGCATTATCTTATTCACTCTCGAGATGTTTACCGACTGTCATTGTTTTTGGCCTAATTGGTATGCGTGACTGCTTGTTCCTATCGCCGAAAGTACGTGTGAGTCTACCCGTTCAGTTTTCTATTCTGACGAACTGAAGACATAGCTCTTATAAACACTTGGGTGACCCTCTTTACGCACCAACTCGTGCGTTGCCATCGGTAATTGGGGTCGTGGCCCTTTCAAATAGCTAGATCAGACTTCCACTCTACTTTGTTATGTATCACATAACAGTCAACAATTGCAGCTTGCTGAGAACATTAATCAAAAATACAATCAAAAAGCGTAATAAGTTACTAAAATGGTAACAAAGATGTGTTGATTGCAATCGAGCTTATGTTGAATAAATGTGTTAACTCTTGAAGGAATTATGTTTATGTAAATTCAAACGACGAAACCTGTGTAATGTCTCTGGAACAGTAACCGGAAGAATTTAGATGTCAATAAAGAAGAAACTTTCTTTTAACATTTTTATTTCAATAGGATTATCGACCTCGAACATAAAAATTACCGATTGTGTCATAAATTTCGTGCGATAAACAATAGTTAGTTATAGATCAATTGTTCCACGCATTTATGTTAAACTGGATCTCATTGTCAGATCGATGGCATCACAATTAAAGAATGCGCTCGGGCGATTGCCAACATAATAGGACCTGAAAATATCAAATTTTCATCGAGGATACCTAACAGTAAAATTTACATATATTTGTATAGCAAATACTCACTCAAAGCACAAAATCACCAATCCGGACCTGTCCCACATCCTAAGTTTTAGGAGGCAGGTTTATGTTGACCCTGAAGAAGTCAAACGAATACTGAGCTCCTTCACAATTACATTGGACAACGACACTTACAGAATATTCTCAACAACAGAGAAACAAACATATTTCAAATGAAAACAAGAAGGACACATCGCAAGCCAATGCGTAAACACAACAGACACTAGTAAACCTATCCCAAACACCAATACACATACAAACAAAAAGTTATTCCCACACAATTATCCAATGGAATGTAAACAGGTTTTACGCGCATCTCGAACAGCTTCAAATCATCATTAAACAGCACAACCCAGATATTATGTTTGCAAGAAACAAACTTCAAAAGGAACCATAATCCCTCACTAAAAAACTACAGTCTTCTTACCAGAAATATGGGAAACACAAACTTCGCCAGCGGTGGAGTAACTATCGCAATTTCAAATAAGTATTCAGCCACAGAAATTCCACTAAACACAAACTTGGAAGCAATCGCAGCAACCGTACATCTCCCGAACAAAATCAATATGTGTAATGTCTACCTGCTAAATAGCCAACCTATTCATCCACAAGACATTCAAAATTTAATAGAACAAGTTCTTCCACCTGTAATACTAACCGGAGACTTCAATAATCATAACCCTTTGTAGGGGTCATCCAGGATAGTGCCCGTGGGAAGATAATTTAGATAATATTACAAGACTCAAATCTAATCATGATAAACACAGGTCGCCTCACTCACTTTAATGTAAGTAATGGCTCATTCTCCGTAATAGACCTAACTATTTGTGACTCAAAACTAGCTCAATACATAGAATGGAATGTGACAGACAACCTTCATGACAGTAACCACTTCCCAATCAACGTAACCTATGCAGACAACACCATACAACGTCAACCCTTGCAAACGCCTAAATGGAATTTGGATAAAATTGACTGGGAAGTATACAAAAAACAGATCAACAAATCTCTTGCTCCAATAAACAACCAAACAATCAACCCTATTAAAATAAATGACGTGGTCAGGGACTGCGGACTAATTATCACCAACGCTGCGAAAGAGGCTTCTGGATCTAGCACAACCAAAAACCCAAAAAAACCATAAAAAACCTATAACCCCCTGGTGGAACAAAGAGTATGAAAATGCGTTAAGGAAGAGTCATCACGCTTTCAATAGAGTCAAAAAGACTCCTTCTATTGAAAATCTAAACGAGTACAAGATACACCGAGCCAAATTTCGCAGGATAATTAAAGAAAGTACAAAACAATCTTGGAAATTATACATGTTATCAATATCAAACCAGACCCCCGTCAAACAAGTATGGCAAAAAATCAAACAAATAAATGAAAACAACACATAGTTCGGAAGTATGTGGGTCCATATTTTTTTAATGGTACACTAACTGGAAAACGATACAATAATTTTCTTCGTAATGAGTTGCAAATCCTTTTAGAAGACATTCCAGTGATCACCTGAGTGCGAATGTGGTTCCAGCATGACGGTGCTCCAGCTCATTATGGTCGCCGCGTTTGACAAACTTTAAATGAAATGTTTCCTAGACGGTGGATAGTGTAACGTCCCTGGTGCTAGACTCGGGAATTTACAGCACTCATGAGGCAAAGAGCGGTATTTGTCTAGTGAGCGACTCGTTCTTATTATAACTAATTCTACAAGAAAGTGGGGTTCGTGTGGCGTGTGGTTAAAGAGTGAAATCTACAGGTTAACCTTTCATTAATTAGGTTTATTCAAGTAATTAAAGGTAAAAATATAGGATTACAATTAACAATTACTTTGAAAAAGATATAAAATGTATGTCTGATATTGTATTATTAATATTGAAAACGCAAATCGGTAGCTAACTACTTCGGCTACGCGGTTTTCAACAAGGTACGTATAGTTAGTTAATTATTTGGTCGCTTTTTATGACGCAACGCAAGAAACGCGGTTTTCGACTAGGTACGTATAGTTAGTTAATTAATAAATCGCTTATTTTGACGTAAACGTAAGAAACGCGGGTTTATAGTGGATCTAGATCTTAACTGGTGACAGAACAATGTTTGGTCTCACTATAATATCGAAACTCGAAACTTTATGTAAAAACAGTTGGACATAGAACAGCTACTCTTTGGTTGACTCTAAGACTATCGGTTCAACTGCCCTTTCAGTCGGAGCACAAATTGACACCCAAAACCTGATCGCTTAATTGGGGAGCCGGCGTTAGCTGGCTACTAAACGACCCAAGTATACAAGAGTCAGATGAACAACGTATGCACAACAGGGTTGCAAAGTAAAATGACTCGACTTTATTAACCAGAGTTACTGAAACGCCACCCAAAAGACACGGGCTTCAGAGACCAAGCCGCTCGAAATGGGGAGCCTGCGTTAGCTGGCTACTAAACAACCCAGAGCGAACTCCGAGAATACGACGGCGAGTTAGTAACTTGGTAAAAATAATAAATTTATACGAGTGGCTGAAGAGCTTTTGTTTGATGTCTTAGTCCCTTCTGGGTCTGAGTATAGCACTCTCCTTTCGGAGTTTCAGAGACAAGACCGTTTGAATGGGGAGCCTGCGTTAGCTAGCTACTAAACGACCCAACGATCAAGTATCCAAATGGCTGATACCCGCTGTCCAGTCAAAACTAAGAATCTTGTAGGCTCTTACCAGCTAAAACTGCTCCAACTTGTCGCTTAAATACTTCTCCTAAGAGGTCCGTCACGTACTGCTTCAAAGATTGTTCTGCACCCTATGGGTTTTTCGCTAGCCCTTTTATACCCCGAAAACGGCCTATTTGCCTTTCACTTTTCAAGGCCATGCAGGGGCTTACCCTCATTTTTAATGCGTAGTATTTTTACATATTTTTGGATATTATTTTATTACAATTTATTTAGTAAAGAAAATATATTAATTTAATTAAGAAAATTACGCTTTAATTTATCATCAACTAAGATTTCA
>CM072786.1:44799-61894 GCA_036983795.1 Megachile lagopoda | reverse complement strand
TATCTGCACCGCTTTGAATTGGAACGCGTCCAATTGAGACGCGTCCAAGCGGTTGACGTCCAAGTGGGCATCACTCAAGTTTTACTTATCATCCGTCCTCTTCCTTATTTCCCTACACTTATAAATCACGACTCATCACTCCATCACCGGAATTTTGGCAAGAAATGAAGAAAAGGAAGCGTTCACCATCTCCTATAATGCTGGAAAATAAAAAGAAGAAAAGCAAAGAATCAAAATCAATACCAGAATTCCTAAATGAACCATCCACCTCAAGAGAAATTCATGGACAGTCTCCTATAGAGGAAGAGATGGAAGCAATCATTAGAGGCGCGATGCAACAATCATCAGAGGCGGACGCATTATCGAATGAATTATCAGAATCCAGTAACACATCAGAAAAATCAGAGGTCGATGAAATACTATTGGAACCAGAATATCGTAGTACTCATAATACACTATGGAGCACTAGCATGCGATGGTGCAAAAAAATTACAACCATTAAGATACATTCAAAACTATGAGACATTATTCCAAATACACCCAACGTTAAGCTTCACGGCAGATATTATGTATCTCTTCCTGTCCAAGAAAAATCCACAGCACCCATTACTATCGAACAAGCACTTACTGGAATACGAATTATCAAATCTGTATTGGATGAACTCGGTTTTTCGATCAGAGACGAATCCCTTAGGAGACGTCTCGAGCATTACCGTTTCAGTATTATATATTATTCAAGTTTCATCCGATCGAAGGTCGAATAAAAATAATTGCCGAGGTACATAATTCCGTAATTAATGGACATAAAGGAGTAACCAAAACTTTAAATAGAATACGCAAAAAGTATATTTGTAAAACATGTCAATTAAGGAAATCAACTAAGCAATGAATGGTTATAACAGATACATCAGGACGCGTTTTCGACAAGGTAGCGATAGATATTATGGGTCCGTTTCCTACTACTTCCTGCGGTAACAAATATATTTTCACCATGGAAGATCTTTTAAACAAGTATTCCTTTGCGGCACCATTACAGGATACCAATTCTATTGCTATTACTATTACTATTGCCGATCAAATATTGAAACGGTTAATTTGTATATTCGGAGCCCCTAGAGCTATATTAACGGATCAAGGATCAGACTTAATATCCTCAGTATTGAATTATTTGGCGAAAAGATTTAATATTAAACAATTTAAGACTACGTCCTAAAGACTTCAATGTAACGAATGCCTTGAACGTTCACGCCATATATTAACCAAATATTTGAAAGTACAAACAGATAAAGGTAAGGAATGGGATACTTGGCTAGAACTCGCAATTTTATCGTACAACGTAAGCGTTCACGAAGGCCCTGATTATACTCCTCACGAATTAGTCTTCGGCCAAACAGTCAGATAACCCAGTGCTGAACCGGATACTGACAACCGAATAGACTATATACTTTTGTAGCTATGATTTATTTTCGTAAGGATATGAAGTCGAAGAACCAGGAAGTAAGGAATTCTGGAAAGCAGAATTTATTATACAGGTTAGAAATCGGTACAGGAAATGTTTTGTACATAGGATAATAGTTTTTGCTTTCTCTTTCGCAAAACAACATGACTACTTTTAAATGTATCTACTTGACTCTATTCAATCAGGTGTCCAGGAGTAATTCTGTTCTCTCCATATCGGACGAGCCACCAGGAATATCCTCTCGCACTCTCCTGTATTTTACCCGTGGCGTCCAGGAGATGCTCTGTCCTCTCTCGACAGACAGGCGTCCAGAAATGTTCGCCGAACTCTCCTGCCGGAGTACCTAGGCTAGTCCAGGAGCGGCCAATGGTCTTTACCCCGTCCTCTCTCTCAGACTGCCAAATAGGTCGGCTCCTGTCGCGAGTCTCTATTTCATATTCGCCGGTTGCTATCCCCCGGTCTCGTTATCAACAGATTCATCGTTAGGTTTGCGGCTCGCAGCTCGCGGCTTCGCGTAACGCGCCTTGTCTCTCGCACCGCGTAACAGCCAACAATCTCTCGCGTTGCGATACAATTCGATTATTCTAGAACTTTCGCTTTTCTAGAATATTCACGACGCTGTATAATATTTTGATCTATTCTTTACGATTATTATGGGGTTCCTAATAGGTTCTATATTTGATTCTCAACGAACAATTTATTTTATTCGCTCGCGTTTTACATGATTTGTCCCTTGTATGCTACACTTTGAATATTGAAATGACTTATTCGAAACGTTAAACGATATATTGGAAAAAGCGAGACAAAATCAAATGCGGACCAAACAACGTTCAAAGAAATATTACGATGCTAAATTAAATGTTCAAGATTTTCACCCAGGAAAATGGGTTTACGTACTTAAATAACCTACTAATAAATCAGAAAATCAGCACGTTGGTCCCTATCATATTTTAAAAACCTTACCGTCGCATAATTTAAGAATTATAATCACAGACAAAGTCAAAATCATACGCGAAAGTAAATGTAAGAAGTCTAGCATTATTATTAGCATCATCATTTTTTTACAAAGTGTTAAAATTTCAAGGACTAAGACCAAAAAAAGTTGGAAGTCCAAAAATAAGGGCTACCCTAATATGCACTTACTGCAATTGGCCGAATATGATACAACTCCCATCGTACAATGCCAAATTAACATAAGGAACATTATTAATTATTGTGGAATGAGCTCGCGCGTCTCAACAGTCCAGAGAAGGCTGGCAGATACCTGTATGTCATCGACTACAAAAGGAAGGAACTTGTGCACGATTGCCGATATAAAAAAATATTTGTCAAATATTTTCTTGAAAACTATCTTTCACATAAGTTTCATTAAAATCGGTGTGTCCCGGTTCAATATGTTCCCTTGTCAGTTAAATAGTGAATAAAATAATTGCACGTAATGTTCACTTATTCATTTCTCATGAATAAGGAACAGAATTGGTTATGTGTAATTAATCGAAACTGAGCAAATGCAATTTCTGCAACTTTAAATTTACACAAAATTTATAAATAATTAAAATAAGACTCAGCCGTTGTTAAGAAATAATCCTGCTTTATTGAAAATGAGTCCTCGTAACTAGATCGTTCCATCGATCGTAACTATTTGTAAAAATGATACATACCCCACAACACCTGATGTCACAGCCGGTTCACTTCACTATCATTTTTCATTATCACTTTCCACTGTAATATTTTGTTATCCTTTTTTACAACATCCTAGAGGATTCATCGAGGAATAATTTTGAAGTCATTAATGTTATTAATTCATTATTTTGTACTTTTTTCACAAAATTACCAGTCGCGCTCATAAAAATTACTGAGCGCGTCATAAAGCAATAGTTTGAGAGTTCAATTATTATACGTACATACTTGGCTGACCAGTCAATAACACATATCTTCTAATTCGCGAAATAATATAATTATTAAATTATTATTAAATAAATCGAAACATACGAAATTAATTAATAATTAATTGGAATAAATTATTAATAGTCGAAATTAACATATTCTTTTGTCAATTAATATCTTATTAAAGAATTTAAAAATTATACAACATTACACGTAATATTGCAAATATCACGCGCTTCAAATCTAACTTTCCTAGAAACGGATATAAAATATTGTTCAGTAATGCGAGAAAGATTAAACCGATAATCTCGTTACCGATAATACCTAATGTCAACCGTCTGTTCGAACAATCTAGGCCAATTCAAGAACAATATAAATACCGCACCGCTGAAGCGCGGCATTATTATCCGTATAGCAAGGGAGAAGTCAAAATCTAGTACCGATAAGCCAAAGTTTACCGTAGCGTCATTAAAGTCATTTGTGCACTTCATTATTTTGTGTGTGTGTTTTGAATAAACTGTGTTTTATTAACTTCATCGTCCACCTCGTTATTTTGTGTTTTTTGTAACAAGCGGCTCTTTGTCAGCAACCGAAACAAATATATTTAGAATTAAATTCTTATTAAGTCATCGTTTAAAAAATATATCATTAACGATTAACGATCTGACAAATGTATTTACTTCAGTAATTAATATTTAATTTCTCACGGTCCAGACGCCGTAAACAAAATAAGCCATGGTCCGAAGGAAATAAACAAGATAAGCTTATAATCGTCCACCTTTCGTGTGTCGTCAAATCACGAAGAACCAGGCTGGGTTTGGTTTAAAGTGTTTATTTTCAATAGGCTTCGTTACAATGACTCCGCACGGTGTAAAGTTAAAACTAGACTAAGTGTGTGGGACCATCGCGGGGCCTCCTTTTATACTGGAAAATTGGGGGTGATGGCCCAGTGGTGGGGAGGTGTTCCGGGAAAGGGAGGTTTTTCTAGGCGAGGACAAAAGCATAGTTATGTAGGGATAATGAAGGGAATAATAAATTTGGAGTAAGAGGTTTTTTGGGTTTTGCGGGTAATGTCGCTGATCGTCTATGTTGATAGGCAGGTCCCAGATCTTGGGACTGAAAGCAGCGCGACAAGGGTTGGGAAGTTATGGGGGTACGGAAAAGTTATGGGAGATCCTTTCGGTAAAATAGGGAAAGCTTCGGGAGATCGGAATCTAAGGGTTACTCGACACGTGCAACGGGTACGTTATTTCCTGATATAGGTTCAAAGATTACGAAATAAATACTTTCGGGATTTAACATAAATTACCGTAACCATATTTATTCGAAACAATGCGAACGCATACACAGAACTGATATAAGAAATAAGAAGAAACTCGATACCCGGAATACAAACAGAGCGAACATACCTCACGCAAAAACACACACTCTTTATCGGCTTAGAGACGACCGTTGCCGAATAAACAGTAATTCGAAATATAATATTCGCTTTACGAAGAATTAATCCGCGTTACTCGCGAATTAATCGAGTTACTCGTAGCTCGCGTAACTGAATTCCGTCGTAGGTAAAATATTATTTTAAGTAAATTGACATCGACTCCTCACGAGTCGTTATTGCTCGCTGGCTGCATCGATCGTGTTTTGCGCGGAAAATCAATATTTCCCGTTATCTCACAAACAAGCGCCGGGTTGCAAATAGATCTCGGAATTGTCGTTCGGTCGCTCATCCGGAATAGGGTGTTCGCCGTGATTCCAGAGTCGCTCGCGATTTATGTGACTTATACTCAGCCTGATTAGTGATATGCCTTTATTCATGGAGAGCTCGAACGAAAGAGAATGATCTCTCGATCGGCACGTACCTCGCTAGGTGCGAAATTCATGGTAGAAGAGGGGGTCGGTTCGCGCTATTAATCACACGAAATTCGGTGGGGCCTTTTCGCCATATGCCCCTATAATTATGTAACTGTATCGGCGACCCTGTCGTACGGTTACAAGCTGAATGAAACAAAGAAGTCAAGACATAAGCAAGTCTGTAAAAGCAGAGGCAGGGGAGCTTGTGTAAAGAGAACATAATATAGAACTTAATCGATCAATAATAATCCGTGAGGCTACTAATGTAAAACGATCACATTTTCCGTCGATTAATTTTCGCGTCGGAACAAATAAAGTTTTTTAAAACGCTCTTCTCGAAACATCGTGCGTAACACATTGAATAATGTAAAACTATGTGTTTAGCATAGGGGTAGCTTGCGCAGCCTTGAAAAGTGAAAAATATACAGCGGATTTTCGGCTATAACGAGTGCGCGAAATACGTATAAGGTGTAGAACAATTTTCGAAGAAGTACAAGTCGAACCTTCTAGAAAAAATATAAAAAAACAAGTTGGAACAGTTTTAATCTTGACTTTCTAGTCTTGACTTTCTGGTTCTGACTAGATAGCGTGTATAATCCATTTGGATACTCGATCACTGGGTTGCTAGTGAACAGTAGGCTCCCCATTCAAGCGATATTGTATGTGAAACCCCAATCGGAGAGTGCTATACCCAGGAAAGTCTAATTGTAAGACATCAAAACAAGAGCTTTACAGCCACTCTATCAAAATTATTATTTTTGTCGCATTGCTAACTCACCATCAGATTCTGAAAGTTCGCTTTGAGCTGTTTAGTAGCTAGCACACAGCAGGCTCCCCATTTTGGGTGACATTTCAGTAATTGCGATTAATAATTAGAGTCACTCTTAATTTGCATGTCTGTTGGACATATGATTGTTCATCTAATTCCTGTATTGTTAGGTCGTACTAGTAGCTAGCAAGCAGCAGTAGTTGTAGAATCAAACTAAAGAGTAACTGTTCTGACTCCAACTAATTTATTGATTTAGTTTCACGTAAATTTCCGAACTTTGAATTAATAATTTTCCTAATAAAAGATCATTCTCTGTCACAAGTTAGGACTTCGTTAAACTTTTGTAAAAACAGCGTTTCCGAATGCAGCAATTTCGGCCTAGAAACACAATTGAAAATCACGTAGAACTGATTGTATATTTAACAGTGAGACATTGAAATAATTAACCAGGGAATTGCGTTTCTGATTCTCAAAACTACGTGTCAATTAGATTCATTTAACATTCACAAATTTTACATCACTAAATTGTTGAATTATTATTTTCTCTGATTACTACGCGATTAAAGTCTATTCTGTTCGCTTTTTAATGTCACTTTATACACAAAAAAAATATACAATGGAGGACAAAAGTACACTTGAAATATAGAAATAAAAACAACAATATTTTCTACATTATTAAATATATTTAGTCATATATAGCTGTATATTAAACATTACACTTACAGCAACAAATGACCCAAAACCGGAGGCAATAACATCATATAGTAACTTGAAATGGCTTGAAATTCACGAGACCGTAAGAAATCGCCGGGACAAAAGTATTCGTACACTATCATTTATGTTGATAAATACAACAGTTGCGGTGACATCAGGACATTCTGATCAATGTAACCATTACGTTAGTTGATGTTATGTTAGTTTAGTTAGTAGTAGTCGTGGCGTGTACACTTTAACTCTAATATTTGCAATATGGGGAGAAAACGCAATGAAACAACATTGGAAGAAAGATAAATTGTTATAGGATTACACGAAGAAGGCACGAAGGAACATTGCGAAATAAAGAAAGAACCGGTAGACCCCGAAAATTGACTACGAGAGAAAAGCGTAAAATCGTTCGAACCATTAAAGAAAAACCAGATACCAGTGCATCTGAAATTGCATCAAACATTAAAGAATATATGCTGAAGGAAGTTCACCCTAAAACTGTGCGAAGAGTGCTGCATCAGGCCGGATATAACAGTAGAGTTGCGAGGAAGAAACCACTCACAAGCAAAGTAAACAAGAAAAAGCGATTAGAATTTGCAGAAGAACAAAATTTAACATTTTTGAATCGGATAGTAGTAAAAAAGTATGGCGGAAAACTAATACAGAATTGGATTTAAAAAATATGCAATCGACGACGAAACACGGAGGTGGAAGTGTGATGGTGTGGGGATGTATTGCTGCTTCTGGAGTCGGCAATTTTGTAATAATTGATAAAATAATGGATAAACATTTATATTTAAATATTTTAAAAGAAAATTTACAAAATAGTGCAAACAAATTAGGTGTTGGGAAAACATTTTATTTTCAGCAGGTCTGTGATCCTAAACATACAACCTATATAGTGCGTCAGTAGTTATTCTACAACACTCCCCACAGGTTAGAAACTCCTCCTCAATCGCCTGACTTAAATCCTATCGAACATGTATGACCGAAACTGGAAAAAAATGTGCGAAAACATGATATAACATCGAAAGAACAATTGAAAGAAACATTAAAAAGAGAATGGTGTAATATAGAAACAGACTTCGTTAAAAATTTGGTGTTGTCGATGCCCGATAGATTACGTGAAGTGATTCGCCGGAAGGGTTATCATACAAAATATTAATTTATAAAATTCCTGCTAAAATAACTGTAGCAATAATTAAGTGTACGAATACTTTTGTCCCAGCAATTTCTTACGGTCTCGTGAATTTCAAGCCATTTCAAGTTACTACATGATGTTATTGCCTTCAGTTTTGGGTCATTTGTTGCTGTAAGTGTAATGTTTAATATACAGCTATATATGATTAATTATATTTAATAATATAGAAAATATTGTTGTTTTTATTTCTATATTTCAAGTGTACGAATACTTTTGTCCCCCACTGTATATTCTAACGAGGCATTTTTTTTGCCTCGTTACGAGTGGCCAACAGGCCCGCCGGCCTCCCTCCTCCGCCCAGGCGACATCCTCGCCGCCGGAGCGAATGGAGGGATGAATGTGTTTTTTTTATTATTTATTATTTTTTTTTTAACAACGCGTCCCCCCCCCCCATGCCACCCCTTTCACTGACAGCGACCGCCGGGAGCCACGATCGCAAGGAGCCACGTCCCCGGTCGCGAGGAACCTCCACCCGAGCGATGGAAGCGCGGGATGGGCCCACCGGAAAACCGCCAGCCGCCTGCTGACCGGTCGGCGAGCCACCCCGTCATCCTCCGCGGGGGCGACCGGCAGCTAAGAAAAGGGATGCCAGGCCTGGGGACCAGCCACCTCAGCCACCACCTGAAGGGGTCCCAGGACCTGGCCACCAGAGGAGCGCGGTGGCCCATCTCCGACGCCGAAATTCTCGGGGAGGGGGAACCCCGCGCACCGGGCGACAAGAGAAGAGACAAGAAGAAGCAAGCGAGCCGCGATACGAGCGATAAGTTGCGAGCGCCCCTAGAGCCTCTTTGGAAGTCTAATTTAGTTTTCTTTGTCTGCCCTGTCTCCCTTAAATTCTCTTTTTTTTCTCTCTTTGCTTTCTTTCTGTCCCCTCCGTTCTCTTTTCTTTTCTTTTTGGCACAGTTAGTTTTCTTTTCTTTTTTTTTTTGTAAGTGCTCTTGCGTGTTGTGCGTGTGGAAGGAGTGGAAGCGTCCGTTTGGGGTATACCGTACCGGAAACAGAAAAAGGTAAGATACTTCTCCTACCTTTAGGCGATTTACGCCCCTTTTCGTTGCGAGTGTGTTTGCGTGCGTGTGTGCGGGTGGTACCTGACCGCAGGACCCCCCCCCCGGCGACGAGGACCCGAGAGGCCGCGTACCGTTTTTCGTCGACCTTTGCGCCTCCGCGTTGTTACGCGTCGGTACCGCGCTAATTACACATTTCTTTTTTCTTTTGCTATATCCCCGAGTTTAGAACCAGCGTCCCCCTTCTGTCCACACCACCGAAAGGGTGTGCTCCCGTGCGTGCGTTCGCGTTCGCTTTACCGTCGCGCTTCTTCTTTCTTTTTTTTTCCTCTTTCTTTTGTATCGTGAGCCCCGGCGCCGCGAAACCCCCTTCGCGTTTGGCGAGTGCGGACCTTTTTCCCGGCCATAATTTGTACCGCGAGGGGCTCTTTTCGGTTCCGGTAGATTGGCCTATTTCGGCCTCCATTAAAATTCATCCTTTCTATATTACTCGCGGGTCGTCTAATTATTTCTTGACCCCCCCTGATTTCCGCTCCCGTCCGAGCAGCCGAAAGGGCGAAGATCCCGGACGAGTGCCTTCGCACTGGCGCCCGGAAATAAAATCGTCCGTGGTCGTGCACGTTGGTAGCAGGAGGGCCACTTTCCCTGGTTGCCCTCCCCCGCAGGGGACTTATTCATTGTCCCCCGGACCGATACGTCACAATATATATGTAAAGAGAATAAACTCTCTTTAAATTCAACGCGCTGAGTATGCTCCGCGCGCGCTACTATGACACCTACTAGATGTCTCGTCGAGTATTAAATTAAAATCGACAGCTAGGTAGAAAGTGATAGAGAGAGAGATAGATGAATAATAAGGGAGAGCACGTGCTGGGTGTTGCCAACGCAATTAACAGATTAATTTTGTTTAACAATGTAAAATCGTTTTGTTCGAAATTCTTGAAGTGGGCGGCGGTATCGATTGGAGGCGAGACACGTGTACGCTGGGCGGTGGTACCGATTGGAGGAGGGAGCGCGCGCACGCTACGGAGAGAGTCGGGAACGGCAGTCTTGATAAGAACGCCGCGCGGTGAAGAACAGGTATTGTAGAATGGGAAGGTCGGATACAATCGCTCCGAATCGCTCGTGTTTTCTTTCATTTATTTCGTGTCGATTTGATTCATTGTGTTATTATGGACGGTTCCTGGCTGTTTGAACTTGTACTAGTGTTTGATTTTGTATACTTTGGTACTCGGTTCTTGTACACCTAACTCTGCTGCAATGTCATTGGTTCCTGGCTGATAGATCTAGTGGCACGCAGTGGAGTATTGAGGTGGGCCTCGCAGCTGGTGCCCAGCGAGGTCGAGAGCATGAGTAAACTCAATGGCAAGAGTTATGGTTAAGTAGTGCGGTATCTGTTAATTTTCTCCGAAACAATATTTTTCTATCTGACATTGGTGTGAGTGCGACTCTGGGCGTCTGTATTCATATGAATACGAAGTCTGGTGGTAGAAACAGAGTGTCTATAAGTTATGAATAAACTTCTTAATTGTATTCGATAAAATGTGCTTTGTCATTAACCCTCCTGATCCCTGCTCCTTGCGCTCGTGGGTCAAAGGTAAACACTAGGAAAAAGTGACATACAGATAATTAATTATTATAAACAATATAGTAAAGCAGAGTGGTGAAAGAGAGACGAATATTTGGCCTTAATTGTCGTTTCTCTTATTCACAGGTAACTTGTAAATTTTGTATATACTGTAAATAGTAATATTGGTTATAATATAAAATTCTTATTCACAGACAAACTAATTTGGTTCATTTATTCTGACATTCCCAACCTCTGATATAAAAAAGATAAATATGTATATAATTTTGTCCATAAAATTTGATGAGCTGGAAACTAAAATATTATTATAGAAGAAAATTTTTCACGTCCCATTTTTTCAAAATCGATCTTCGTACCGACTTAGACTAGAGTTCTGAGAATAGTATACAAAAGAAATGATGTCAAAATATTACTTCTTTGCAAAGTACTATTGGCGATTGGAATGTGTGTTTTACACATTTTTGAAAAATTTTCATCTACTATCCTTGTGTCTCCTAATCAAACACACATAAGATAGACAAAGGTCGACAGAACTGCTGCAAGTCACCGCATGAGGGTATTAAAGTTACACCTCATACTTTTTGTCACTACCAATTACTCTTAAGTGATACCCTATACAGTGAATTCAGTTTCGAGGAACTGTTTCCAAACCGGGCATTACAGAATGATTACCTACAGGTCGAAATCGAACGGTAACCTTGAAAGCGCATACCATATAATAAAGGAATATCTCAGACACTACCTGAATCAAAACTAGACAGACTGGGACGCATTTATCAAACTGGCATCACTTTTATATAATACAGCAGCTCAGGAAACGACAGCGTTCTCCCCTTATGAATTGACGTTCGGAAGAAGGGCTAATTTACCTAACAGCTTTAGGTCACCGAGATTGGTAACAACAGGAGAAGAATGCCTTCAAGAATTCAAAATGCACCTAGAATCGCAATTAAACAAAGCTAAAGAAAATATAGAACAGGCAAAAGAAAAGCACAAAGGAATTTATTATCTTACGGTCCAAACGGCGTAAACAAGATAAGTCACACTGTTCGAACGACACAAGCGAGATAGGCCGAACGAAAGAACATAGTTAAGCGATAAAGAAGTGTATAAAACAGAGGCAGACAGCCACGGGGTATGAATAATAATAAGTCAGTCTCCAATTTATCAACAACTGAAATCAATCTCCGTCTATTGTAACAATCTATATTGCGCGGGATTAAAATAAAGTTTTTTTAAAGCTTTCTTATCGAAACTTTGTGTTTAATAATGACAATACAATTATTAAACGCAGCTAAAAGTACCAAGTTGCAGATATGCTATACCTCCAAAACTCTTTGTATCTCGAATCACATCGAATTATAGAAACTTTATCATCACATAACGTTAAAATATTAGAAAAAAATAATCGATCTGAACTGGTACATGTTGATAGGTTAAAGCTAGCAAATCCTCCATATGATACAGCGAATGTGGAGTCTGCTCCTGTTCCTGATTCGAATCCAGGGTCAAGCACTTCCAGGGAATAATTCACACACAGTGTCCTACATTATGCATGATGCACGATTAAACTTGGAAGACCTCTCTAAGGTCCGAATGTATCATGAAATTTGGAGGACTGTTGCGTTCATAGAGATAAGCATACTAGATGATAAGAAAGAAATATTAACCGCGTATGTAATAAAACTTAAACAATGATGCATACAGTATAACATAGTATGTGGTGCTGAAAAAATTGTATCGTATTTAGGTAGTAGGATAAATCGGGTTAGAAGACAGCAAGAATAGATAGATCACTTAATAGGCTGAGTTAATATTCGCAGAACACGCGGAATATTTAATCCAATAGGAGAAATAAGCAAAATTTTATTCGATACACTCTCGTCCACAGGCGCAGAATATTGCATGAGGTAGTTCGATTGGTAAAGAATCAAACGCAAATTATGAAAACAAAAATACTAGATTACTTAGAAAGTGTTAACGCCTTTAAATCTAAACTAATTCCTATTCCCCAGACGAATATATCATGTTAATAAATACAATTCAAACGACTTTCTCCGCCACTGACATCGAATTATTAAATAGATGCAATCGCACTAACAAATTTTACTTATACAAATGACAAACACCAAACTACTCAAAAGAGATATCACCAAGGTGGTACATACGGATTTTAATGAAATTTACATATGTGATAGTTTTTCAAAAATTATTTGGCACGTATTTTTTTGTATCTGCTGACATTCATGTTACGGGGGTGATAATAGCTCTTAAAGGTGGGGTTCGAAAACACATTTCCTTAAATATCTCGCAAACTAGAGGGTGCTTTTCGTTTAAATTGTGTATATTTGAGTAAGGAATTTAGTCGATTACGAAAATTATGAGAGAAATTATTTATTTAAATAATATATTACAAAATTGGATTTTCATTTTATTTTTGATGCTAAACGCACTTCGATTTTTACACAGATCTGTACGTAAAATATGGATCAAAATAGGGGATGCGTATTTTTTAAATTTTTTATTTATCGCAATTTAGCAATGATTATTACATATACAATTTTCTCCTATTTTTTATAGAGCAAGGTGTTGAAATATGTTTTTGAAAAGGGTAATCCCTTCTTATACGATTATTTGTCACGTTCTTAACAATTGACTATTTTCACCTCCTCAACATGAATGTCAGCAGATACAAAAAAAATACGTGTCAAATAATTTTTGAAAAGCTACCACATATGTAAAGGATCTAGCCGAATAAGGTGGTCAAATGTGCCCTTGAGTTAAATGAAAAATCCAATACGTCAGTCGGTAGCATATCCAAAAAAAAACATCTCATATCAAGTTTCAACCCCCTATCTTATCCGTGGGGGTAGTAAAAGGGAAAAAACGAAATTCCGGTTTTTGGCCTATTTTGCCTATTTAATTTCGTATAAAAATTCTGAAACATTGAGGTTCATATAGCGCATATTATAGAATTGTTTCAGATTTTTTTATCGCAAATTGTAGTTGTGAAAAATCAAAAACCGAAAAAAAAATCGGAAAAAATGCGATTTTTTATTGAAGATGTCGGAGCACTACGTTTATATTAATGTGGTAGTTAGGTATTGGTACAATTATTATCCCCTAATTTTTTCAGATTTTTCGGTGTGGTGCGCCGTAGTTAAAAAAATCAAAAACCGATATAATCCTTTAAAAAAGTACTTTCCGTTTCGAATTTGCATGCCTTCTTTTCTCAGCATATATATTAAGTAATCTTAAATAGATTCACATTCATAATTGATACAAATGATATATTAGTTAAAGAAATAAAAATCATTTATTAATTAATTTTACGTCGTAATGGGTTATATACTCGAACGTAAGATTTTCGTTGAACGAAAGATTTGGCTAAGTCGTTAGAGGTCCTGCCTCGTCAGGTGCCCGAGAAATGGTACTACGTGATGGAGACGGGTCCTACAGCATCAGAGATCCAACGATGAAGTTAGACATTATGGGGGCATTCTTTGAGGAAGTTAACGCACCCTCATACCTAAATCTAGGCACGCGACTAAGAGAATTAGTAGACAACAGAGTGACTGAGTTTAGAGAAGAGGTGGTTCAAAGCAGACTCATTACAGTATTCGCAGATGATAATCCAGCTTACTGCCCTAGGGAGGCGGTGGATGATGAGAAATACTCACCCTTCGGTAATTGGTTAAAGGTAGGACGGATATGCCAACAACTACCTAATAAGACATTAATGGGTCTAGATGAAATACCAGCGATTGTGATAAAACACCTGCCCACAAACATAATTGTCACTTATACCATAATCTTCAACAATGCTCTCAACAACAATTATTTTCCGAAAGCTTGGAAAAAGACGAAAACTATACCGATAAAGAAAAAGGATAAGGATAATAGCGCACCGACAAGTTATAGGCCGATAAACCTGGCACCTAACATAAGCAAAGTGTTTGAGGCACTCGTTAAGGATGCAATCGAAAAGGAGTGCATTAAAAGGAAATTGATACCGGACAATGAATTCGGATTCAGATTCGCGCACTCAACGGAACACGCGATCGCGAAGCTATCCGCAGATGTCTACAGGCACCTTAATAACAATGAGATTGTTGTAGCATGCTTGCTGGACATTGAAAAAGCTTTCGATACAGTTTGGCATAACGGGCTTATTTTTAAATTAATAAAAAAGGGGTTCCCAACTCAGCTCATTGGGACGATTTCGGACATGATTGAAGGACAAGAGTTCGTAGTCTCCGATGGAATAAACAGATCCGAAAACACTTACAGGGTAAGGGAGGGACTTCAGCAAGGGAGAGTATGCTCACCTACCTTATTCAACATATATAATGACGGAATAAATATGGCAGATCTCAACAATGACAACAACACATACTCTATAGCGTTCGCGGACGACGAAATTATATATGTTGCAAGGAAATCAACAGAGAAAGTAAAGGAGAAATTGCAAGACTTAGTGGAGAAGAGAAACCAACACCACAGAATGTGGAATCTAAAACTGAATTCAACCAAATGCGAGACCATAGTATTCCGAAAGCCATATAATTGCCTCAGCAAAAATATCAAAACAGGAGTGAAGAATTTCAACATAGCCATATCGAATCCGTTCAATAACGAAATGAATAAAATTCCGCACAAATACACCGTTAAGTACTTAGGTGTACATATGGATCATTTGTTAAGAATGAACAAACACGTAGACTTGTAATTGATAAAAGCAAACAGAGCATTGGTGGCAGACAGCAAACTTTTCCACAATAAATATATGCCGAAAAGGGCGAAGGTAATTTGTTACCAACTGCTGATAAGACCTATAATTACATATGCACCTACAGTAGATCTATTTTTCTATCTATAGTAGAAAAATTAAGACGCTTCGAGAGGAGATGCCTACGGGCATGTTTAAAGATGTATAGATCACAAGAAACGAATTACAAACATTACATCAGTAACCGACAACTTTTAAATGCAGCAAATATCCCGAGGATCGACAATCACATGATAAAACTGATTAAGATGTCACTAATTAGATTCAAAAAATCCAGCAATAATATTATAAATGAGCTATCGAATTGCAGCGAAGAGTATACAGTAAAATGCATGAAGACGGGGTATATACCGATTAGCGTATTTCCACACTTAGACGCCAAGGGCATTATACAGGATGGACAGAATAGGCCGATTCTATACCACCAAAGAAGAAATAGGACAAATAAGTCTATACCGCACGATAATGAGAGGGACCAAGGACATAGGAACACCATGAGATACAATATGAGTATACCCATGGTAGATATAGACGATTTCTATCGGACATCGGAAAAGTTGTGGTGGAGAGCAGGAAGTGCACAGCAGATAGATGAGCTCAGGAGAAGAAGAAGGTTAAAAGATAGATAGGGCTTAGAGTAAGCCTAATCAATAGTGAGGATTCGCGGATAGAGCGCGTTATTCCCTTGTATATAGTTCCACACAATGTATATAGTTCCCCGCCAATCACAACCCCCGTAGCATTAAGTGTAAACTTTAAAAACTAAGTGATCGGAGCGACTGGTTTTTTAAGTCTTACGAGGCTTTTTTTTTACCAAGTGCTTCAATATGCAAATACGGACAATAACAGTTTAAGTGCGATGAAAAATAAGCGAGATGAACGTTGGGAAGCGAAAACATTGAGATTAATACGGAAGTGAGTGCAATTGATGACGCCAAACATCCGAGAAGTTCCTATTATTGTTAGGTTATTTTTTCATAATATTTTTTATACCGTGAATAACAGGACTTGTATTTCTTTTTATAAATAAAAATATTGTTTTAAAAAAGAAAAAAAGAAGGTCCTGCCTCGTAATCTCTGCATGTGTTTTGGTCGCAGGTTCGAGCCCGCTGGACTTGGTTTTTTCCATGATACGTTTTTCATTTTTTTTTTTCGTTTTTAATATTCTTAATACAGTTTCAAAGTGTTTTTGAATAATTGTTATTCATTTCTGCATTCACATTGTATAAAATAATAATAATGTAGGCAAGCGTCGGTTTAGAAGGACTATAAATCGGCGGTCGTCGCCCTCTATCGTCCAAATGTGTTTTCCGCGATTTGCGAAAAAGTTACTTTGCAAGTAAAGTTTAGGCCACGAAGGACTGTATGCTCAATTGTAAGATTAAGAACAAAGGAAGCGAAGGACTGCCTTTTCTTTATATTTCATTTATTATATATATTTTGTTCCATTTTTCAAATTAATACGTACTTTATTAAATATCTATCTATACATACACGTGTCTATCTATTTTTTTTTTGAGTTATTATATATATATATATAATTTGGAGTTATCGTTTCGCGCTTACAATAATATATGTACATATATGTTAGCGTCAAGTCGTGTGCGAAGGTGGGACACGTGTCAGGGTCATCGTACCCCGGACTTTGATCCGATTCTCAGGGGGCTTAGGTTGACAATAATATAAACCTATGTCTGTCATCGAGTTAAGGATCGGTGGTAACTTAGGACCGCGGCGAGTTCGAAGAGTCGCGGATATTATGATTAGAGCCGTGCCTCGTGGCCGATGACCCGACGTCATGGTGCTGCATGGCGCGTGCAAAGAGATAAGGGTGTTCTAGTA
>CM072786.1:10851-44699 GCA_036983795.1 Megachile lagopoda | reverse complement strand
CCGACAACCCAAACGTAACGGTCTGCAATTCATACGTCTGAACCTCATCCGCAGCATCGCGCCAAAATATCCGCTGGTACTTCCGATCTTCTTCTCGGACGAGGAACTGTCTGTACATCTTCTCGATGTCACCGGTTATAACGTATCGATGACACCGAAAACGAAGAAGTATGTACAGCAGGTCATCCTGTAGCTTGGGCCCAATGTAAAGGGTATCATTAAGTGAAAGCCCGGTGCTCGTGGCTGCCGAACCATCGAACACTACCCGGAGTTTAGTGGTATCACTCGATACCTTCGTCACCCCATGATGCGGCAGGTAATACCCGTCCGAAGCATTATGATTTTTCGTGGTCTTGATCATGTGTCCGAGATTGAGATATTCTTGAATGACTGCGTGGTAATCCTTGTTCAACGACTCATCACGATGCAGCTTCTTCTCTAATGATTCAAACCGCTTCAGCGCTCTTGCTTTCGACTCTCCGAGCTGGGAAATTTTGCTGTTAAAAGGCAGCGCAACAACATACCGGCCATCAACGTTTCGCCTGGTGTGTTTGCGAAAGTGTGCCTCGCAAAATTTGTCCTCGCTCGAGAGAGACTGGAGCTGCGGCCCTTCCTCGATCTCCCAGAAACGCGCGAGATCGAAGTGAAGCGTGCTTGACGTGTGACATGAAACATTGCTTCGTGCGGTTGACGGTGGACTTCCTCCAATGACCCACCCGAGCCTTGTCTTCTGCAGAAACAAGTCGGGTCCATCGGGAGGAGACAGGTTGATCTGCCCGACGCTCAAAAGCGATAACGCTGCTCCGGAGCCAAGGAGCAGATCAATCGGAGCTGGACGATGGAAGTCCGGATCCGCCAGTCGAAGGTTCTTCGGAATGTAAATGTTGGACCGGTCAATGGGTTGGTCCGGAATGTAAGTTGCGATTTGCGGAATCGTCAGAAATGTTAATGTCCTTTGGTAATCGTTGACCGTTGAGCGAATTGTAACCGTAAGTGAATGTTTCGCAACGGTAGTGATTGCGTTGAGGACCCCCACAGGAACGGAACACCTTTGAAGCGGCAGGTCAAGACGTCTCGCCAAGTCCACCGTAATAAAGTTGGTGGTGGCACCTGTATCTAATAACGTTCGACAGGTGACAGGTCGTTGGCTCTTATCCATGACGAGTACCTGCGCGGTAACCAAAAGGTCATTGTTGACCGGGTTGACGATGAATGCGCTTGGGCGGTGAACGTTCCGGGTATCCTCAGGTAGTCCTAGTCAATCACTACCTTCCACCTGTGTGTTTGTTATTGTTGCGTGTTTCGTGGTCGATACGGTGTTGGCGCGATCTGAGTTCTGCTTCGGCTGATGCAGCAACGTGTGATGTTGTTTATTGCATATGCGGCAAGAACCCTTTTTACATATCTGAGGGTTGTGATCGGCTCTCAAACAATTGGGGCATAATGCTGCTTTCCTAATTGCCGAAAGTCTCGCGTCAACCGAAAATGAATTAAATTTTTCGCAACGCCATATGCCGTGTCCTTCACCGCATATCGGACATTTTGGAGGATCCGCGGGAGGATTCGGCCTCTTATTCTCGCGAGGTTCGCGAGGTTCGCGAGGTCCGCTCGCGTTAGTCACGGTCGCGAACACCTGACTTCTCGTTTGTGGTCGGTTAACTACGGGTTTTACCGACGGTCCACGGTTGTAATGTCCTGGCACTGGAGCAGGCTTCTGCCGAACCGCGTTGGATGCGCAATTCGCGCGTTTCTCCAAGAAATCGAGCAGATTGTTGTACGAAGGCATCTGCTTATCTTTCAACGATAACTCCCAGTGCCACGCGGTATCGGTACTAATTTTAGACAATATAATCGAAATGACAATGGAATCCCACGAAGATATGTCGACGTCCAAGTTCTTCAGGGAACGGAGATTTTGACGAATGGCGTCAACGAGATCTCCTAACGCTTCGGGAGAATCGCGTGAAAGTTTCGGTATCCCGAGAATCGCGTCACAATGTTTCAGCAAAATCCTCCGTTTGTTGTCGAATCTTTCTTTCAGTAATTCGATCGCGTCCGCGTAACTGGCCTCCACCATACTTAATGACTCAATGCACGCGGCGGCCTTCCCCGTAAGCGTCGAACGTAGGTATTGCAGTTTTTGCAGAGGCGTCAAATCCGCATTTTGGTCAATCATAGACGTGAAATTAATGAAGTATGACCCCCAATTCTCGATCCTGCCGTCGAATGTTGGCAGACGCATTTCCGGTAACTTAATGGCCATCGGAGCCGATACGGACGGCGCGGAAGAATCTGTGGTGTTGCGACGCGACGGCCCTGCCGGGCGTTCTCCCTCGATGATAGCGTTTGCTCGGGCGACCACGGCCACGTAATCGCCGTGGATTTGGAAGCGACGGGGTGCTTCTGCCTCGTCAAGCTCTTCCAGATCAAGTTGAATGGCGTCGAAACGCTCCCAGATTTCATGCAAACTGGCGAGGTGCGCCTGTAAGAGGCCGATGTCGCGCTGCGCGGGATGTTTCGCGTTATCGAGAATTTTGGAGAACGCGGTAATGTGCCCGACTATGTTGCCGCGTTTACGTCGCAAAGTACTGAGATTGATACCGTGTGAAATGGACTGGTTTGAGGCTTGATCGCTTGTCTTAGCCATGGTACAAGGATCGGAATTACTGGATTTGGCGAAAGTAAATGAGCCTACCTTATGATGCGAGAATTTCTCGTTGTTGAGATCCTCGTTGATTTGGCTGCGTCGACGATGAAACTAGGCACCCTGGTTGAATGGTCCTGGTGTGGCCTATCGTCGTTGCGTGATCCGTCGCAGGATGATCTCAAAGTTACCGGCCAGTGCTCTACTGCGTGAGCAATCCCGTGCAAGCGGTGGTGAAAATCCGTTCTCGAAGAAACGGATGGTGTAAACGTCGCACCTTAATTCACTCACACTGTGTTTAAATAATGTTTAAGTCACTGTCTTTTGCACTTACACTAGAGGACTAGAGCCCACAAGTCACTGGTATCCGGCTCGAAGGACCAAATGTTTTACGACGTCGAAATATTTTAACGGAAATTTCGGTCGCGTGTCTCTACGGCGTTTTACTGCGATAGAGCTAGTTGGTTGTTGAAATAAATGTTTTCGGAGACGTGATTGTAGGAAATGTATAACAATTGTAAAATGTGAAACGACGATGTAAAACAGTCAAATGTTCTAAGTCCGACTGTTTGAACGATTGTTACAGACTGGTTGAACGATTGTGGTAGACTGTTTTAACGATTGATGTAGACTGTTTTAACGATTTTGGTAGACTACTTCCTTCAGGACTATTTCCTGAGGAAGAAACCTCGGAAGATCACCCCGTCTTCCTGATTGGTGCCTTTTTGTACCAATAATAATGTTTAAAATAGGACATCACCCTACCCCGTGCGCCCTTAGCGCGATCCGTGCGGAGTATGATGTGTCCTGTGGAGGTGGAAAAAAAAGAAAGTGTCCATAAGGCAGAATTTCCTTTAGGTTGTCAACAAGGGGGCCTGGTTAATGTCTCCTAGGCCCTGTCCTAGGACCCTCAGGAAATTCACATTTATGGCACTGGCAATTAACTGTTGAGACCGTTGAAAGAACTTGAATATACAAACCGTAAATTTAAAAATATAAAAGAACTCTCAAAAACAGCCCTAGTAGTACTACATCCATGCAGTAACTCACTGAAGTCAAATAAATCAATTCCTGCGTACGTTTAATTTAAAAAATGCACAAACAACTTAAATAAAACTTACCCATTAATCCATGAAAAAACTAGCTTCGATAAAAAATATTTGTGTCGCCGGGTAGATCTATCGATCAGTGCATCAATAGCTGATGTCCTGGCAGGGTCAATGAACTCTCAATTTATTTCACTGTCTCTTTCTAATAATTGCACAACATAAGCACGACCGGTAAACGGACCGAATGAAAACGCGTGAACGATTATTCATGGATATGTATGTTTAACGATACTCTATATTCTCATTATAAGGTATCCGAATAGAGGAATCGATATTATATTATATTTTATTAGGAGACATTGTTGAACGGGCCACAGATCTCGGTTTCGTTCTCGATCGCGAGGCGTACGTCGCAAACGGTTGCTATGCAACGGTGATCTGTTGATCGACTACGACGTCGATCGACAGTCATCGTTTATTGTCGAAAGAAACCAGCCGAAATAAAATATCGTAGCTTTTAATCGAAAATTCCGCTTTCTTGCTTTCAAGACAATGTAGTTAAAATTATTTATGAATATTCGTTCACGTGTTTTCATTCGGCCTATTTACGTGTCGGGCTCGCAGTGACTAATTAATGAAAAGTGACAGGGAAAAGTGATAATGAAAGCTAATAATGAAAGATGACAGTGATAGGTGACAGTGAAGCAAATTGAGAGTTTCTGTGTGGTGATTTATTTTTTCTAACGATAATGATCGGTGGATCGACTCGGTGACGGAGATGCATTTTCATCGTGACTATTTGTTGTTCAATGGGTAAGTTACATTTAAATTCGTTAATTATTCTATTTAAATTTTTATTTGTTGAATGGAAAAGTTATTTAATTTTTCAAAAATGAGAATTTGGTCTTTTTCATCAGCACAATATCAAATGAGAATAATTTTCCATATTTTATCTATTATTTCTTTGCAATATCGTATAAACGTATCGAATAAATTCGATTTATTCTGATAGGACTAATTTCTTTCTTTCTTATCCATTAATGAATGATAATTCAACAATAATCCAGATTTTTTTATTCGTGATTCGATGTAACTTTTATCTTACAGCTTCCTATTGTACCGACGCGGTATCGATACGTTTGTTCACGATCACGATCGACCGTCATAGGCGAATCTGTCGCTCTCACGTCTGGGCGCGCGCTATTCTCGCGCTTTGATTGGTCAGGGTTTTTTCTTAATAACTCAAAAACGAAGCTTCAAACCCCATTTTTGCAAAGGAAAATCCTGTTCAAAATGACGTCCTCTACCATGCCTTTCAGGGAGTAACACTAGTTACGAAACACCCTGCATATAAATATACGTATATAAATAAACAAGTACAGTAACAAAATATAAATTAGACAATCAACAATAACAAATAAATAAATAAATTTAAATTAACTATAAATAAATAATACTGTAAATATACGTATCTTACCTATAATCAGTAACAGGTACTAAAGTTATATATTAAGGTTTATAACTCAAAATCTTTGTGATATAATTCGTCGTCTAGACTTACCTTCTCTTCTACTTCCCTCAATACTTTCCTAGCCTGATCCATGGTAACGTCTACCATTGACCTTCTGGTTTTCTTCCCACTTACCTGCCTTCCTGTCTCAGCTCCGTTAAACAATCCTGCATCCTCATTTTTTCTGTCACCCCCGGTCCTCCTAATCCTATTTGTTTCCCTCTCTTCTGTATTCCTCCTACATATGTTTGTTGAATGTCCCCAGCCTCCACATTTCCAACACCTAAGTAGGACTTTAGAAAACCTGCTAATTTTTCCCTTCGACCATCCTATGTTTATTGTGCCTTTTTTTATTAATTCTTCTGCCTTGTCTATTGGTAACTTTATCAGTGCAGTCTGCACTTCCCCAATTTCCCTGTACATTCTTACTACTTCTATTTCTTCGTTGTCCATTTCCAAGTCTAGTCACTACTAGCCAACCAATACTAGTCACTAGTATTTCTTTTAATTCATTCCTGGTAATTATAGGGTCTATTCCCCTTATTTTAATCCCTTCCCTAGGGTGGATTTTCCATACCACACCTTTGCCCTTAATTTTGCTCCCTATATGTTCCACCCACTCGTCTATTTTTTCCTTATTATCTACCTCAATCATTATATCCCCGGTTCTGGATGCCTTAACGTTATTGATGTCTATGTCTTTCGGAGTTCCTATTGTTTTTCTAAAATCTGCTAAATTTTCTTTATAGTTTCCTCCATCATATTTAACATATACTATAGTATTCTTATGTTTGCGTATTACCTTTTTCTCCTCCATATTAGCACTTTTCCTATTTCCTCCGTGCGCTTTTTGTCTCCTGTCCTCTTCTTTCCTTCTGTCCTTACCTTCCCTCTGTTCACTCCCTTTGATCCCCATTCTGTTATTTCCTTTATTCCTCTTTACTACCTCGCTCCATTTCCCTAAGACCGGAGAAGAGGTAGATTGCGGGGCATCCATAATCCTCTCTCTTATTTCTTCTATAGCAATTTGCGGTTCTGTCTGTGTTGCAATGGGTCTAACACTCCTGCCTCGGAAAGTCGCTAGTGTAGTAGTGTCGACTCTCCCTGTACTATTTTTATTATTTTTATTGTTGTTCTGCGTTTCCATTTCATATAAGTATTCTAGATCCTTATCCACAGTTTCATATCCTTCCTCCTCCTCACTTTCTTCCTTCGTTTCTTCCCCTATGTCCCTTCTTTTATTTTTGTTCGAAATATCTCCTTTCTTGCTCTCATTGTTTCTCTCTTCACCAATATTTATATTTATCTCCATATCCATCCTACAAAACTTTTCGTTGTGCCCAGTTCTTTAGCACCTGTAGCATACGTTGTCTTTGTAACAACAGGCCCATGCCAAGTGCCTTCTAGACCCACATTTATAACATCTCCTATCATCGCTATATATTCTAGTAGGACAATTTGTTCATCTGAGTCTTATCTTCCCCGCTTTGATTCTTTTATCCGCGTACTCCTTTCTGAGCTCTACACACACTACAAGATTCTCGCTAGCAGTCTCTCTCCTAAAAACTACTCTGGGGTTCTCTTCCCCATATCCTTCCTTTAAAATTGTTTTTATTTCCTCTTCAATCAGGTCTGATTCTATACCTGTAATAATTATCTTCTTCCTCCTGCCTATAACTAGTTCGCACCCTATTCCTATTTCCTGCAGCTTTTTGTATAAGGTCTTAAGGTCTCTCTCATTGTCCACGTATATTATAAAGTTTCCCCCTCCTTCCTTCTCGTATGCCTAATTTCTAATTCGCTCATGTCTACTTTGTTCTTTATTTCTCTTATCGTTTCTACATAAGTCATCTTTGCTTTCCCTATAACCTTTACGAAACCTAGAAAGACTCCTTCCTTATTGTCATGTGTTTCCCCCTCCACTGTTACACCAATTCTATTTGTTCTGTCATTTGGTCTACTTTTATTGTTTATGTTATTTATGTTATCAATATTTATTTCTCCTGTACTTATCTTGTTTAAATCTTGTCTTCTTCTCTCTTTTTCAGGTATGGTGGTGATCTTCGATCTCGTCCTCTTCATTGGGAGGTCCGTCGGAGATGACACCGACTCCTCGCTATCTGTCGTGAGTCCTCCACCCGGCTTCTTCCTTTTCTTCTTGTTTTCACTTGTACCTTCATTTTTAACTCTCTCCTCCCCGTATGTCTCCTCTTCCTTATTTCCAATCCCCGGCCTTTCTTCATCCTCGCTCTGCCTTCCTCCCTGTTTTCCTGCTTTCCATGCCGATACCGCATTCGTTCCTTGCCTTACCTTAATTGCGATTTCTTTCAGTAAACTGCTGCTGAATCTACGACTCAGCATCAAAGCACTGGTTACATCGCTCATAGCCACAACCCATTCACATATGACAATTTCCAGCTGTTCTTTGTCCAGTTGAGACTCCGCACTGATGAAGCGAGTTATTAGTCCTCTTATCGCCTCGTTCAGCTTCCTTTTAATGTCCAACCTTAGGTTTCCGCATTTATTATATATTCTGGTAACTTCTCCGCATATTTCCACTAATTTCCTAGCTATTTCTATTTCCTCCTTGATCTTATCTTCCGTCTCTGTTATTTCGTCTTCCTTATTCCTTTCCTCGTCCCAGATATTGTCTTCTTCTCCCCTTCTACCACTTATTTCTTCCATGTTATCATCGCTTACACTTACCTTATGCATAACTTCTTTTACTATTGTATTTTCTGTACTTCCTCTCCTTTTATCATTTTCTGTATTCTCTTCCACCATGTCACCTTTACATTCCATATATATATATCTTTGTCCATGCTTTTACTGTCCTGTATTTCCTCCCATGCTTGTCTATTTAAGCATGTAAATAATAAATCCAAATGCTTCTCCGTACCTTGTTTTACGTCTCTATTATCTGTAATAGTATTGTCAGTCGTCCTGTCTTTGTTATCCTCCCTATCCGTCGTCAGTCTCTCTTGTGTATTGTTTGTTTTATGTTCATCAGCCATTATAATGTATTTTTTCCTTCGGGTTCGCCGATCATCGCATCCTCGCCGCAGCGAGGACACTTCCCCCGGTAAAAGAATATCCCTAGTTATGTGATACCAAAGCAGAGAAGCGGTTTATCGGGTGGTCAGCGCTGTCGGTACCATATGATTCTAAGAAAAACAGTTACGGGATAGGCCCGCGCTACACTGATGCTAAAGTTTTTTCCCGTCACCCCTATCGAATGGGCGACGCCGGATCCGAACCAGCGCCTGACCCAAACCTCAGGCTAGACGTGTCGTGTCTTTATATCCCTCCACGACATCGGGTACGGGGAACCAGCGACCAACAGGTTCCCCCACTCCCCCACCCAGACACCGAGACTTCAACCCCCAAATTGGCTCCAGACATCTGTGTGAGCCACCTTCGCTTGACATGCCAGTTCAGGGCACCTTTGCCTAACCTGTAGGACTTACCTTTAGCCATCTTAGCTGGCAGAGGTCAGGTTCCACCAGACCACACAGACCAGGTCGGGAGGCTACTACTACTCCCTTGACTAGTCTCCAGGGAATATCCATCCCGTGCTGACCAGGGCCCATTCGTTCATCACATTCGCTCACTCATTCACACACGCCGTCCTCTCGTTAGCATGGAAAACTCACCTCAGGGTACCCGCAACCGAGTACCAAGAAACTATTCAGTCCCCATCCCAACGACCACCACGAGGAGGTGAGAGGTCCGACTTGTGCCACATCTGCACCATTAGACCGCCTGAGCCAATAGACCTGCTTATAACTAACCTATACCCATTTTAGGAGACAGTAAGTAGCAGCTCAATTGAAGATCAAATTATAGAACAAATTGATATCGGTGGAGTGGCGTTAATTAGAGCTGCAGCAAAAAACTTTTGTTTTACTTCAGTTATTTCTAGCATTCAGAAAGCATTCTAAAAGCTGATATGATAAAAAATAACAATGAAACAACATTGGAATACAGAAAACATTTAGCAACCAAAGGATTTGCTCTCAGTGCACATTATGATTCTAATATTCACAGTTGGTTTTTATCGCAGAGTAAAAATAACGAGTTGCCAGAGTTTTTTGCACTATATGGATATAAAGTACAGAACTCAGATGTGGTGAAAATCCCCATCAAAAAACTGGATTTTATAGTAATCAATTTACCAAATATCCGCTAAAAAAATACGCGGGAAAGAGTTGAGTTATAATAATAGAGTATATATAGAGTCCGCATAATTTCTGAGTTTAAAAAGCCTACAGCAGTAATAACAGTTCAACACGAATTTTGTTTTCCAATACCCATTGGGTGATCATCGTAGAGTTTCTCGTCCTGAACAAGAATCCGAAAACCGAATTGCCCCATCACTCTCAATTTTTGAAAAACACGAGCTTCTGTAAAAACGCGTGTTTTGGGTAGAAAATGTGATATTGCGAGGAAACTAAAAAACCTAGGACATTCAATGTTGGATTTTCTTAAAGGTGTTTCAATAAAACACCTAATGCACGGGCAGATGCGAGAAACATTTATTAACAAAAAGATAAACTTTCTGAATAAAACATACAATAATAATTAAAGCAAATAAAGAAATCTATTAAGTTTATAACAGAACGGAAATACAGATATCCATTTTAACTGATGCGGAAAACAGAAGAGGAAATAAAAGTAGGGAGCGTCCCCTTTTATATATCTAATTCACGCCATCTATTGAGCTAGGCTAGAAAGTCGAGATTAGCAGAATAGTATGGTTCAACATTCAAATTAATTTTAAAAAATGGAGGAGAGTGTCCCGAATAAATTGATAATTGAAGCAATGGATTGCTTCAGATGTATTTTTTCCATTCCCAGAAAGCATAGTAGAAAGTGCAAAACATGGAATTACAGCTATAATTCAGCTTGCTGAAAGATCAAGATGTGATAAAAGCTGCAAATGAAAATAAAATTGCTATGTTTTTCACTGGCGTTCGCAGTTTTTTCCATTAGGCCTTGCGTCTTATGGCTAGAGATTTTTCCATATCATACCACCATAACAGTAGGAACGTTGTGATTTGAGTCCACAAGGGAGGATGTCATTCCTTCCCCTGTCAGCCCAGTGTCCTGACTACTTGGATCCAGATTAGACACTGAGTTGGTGAGTATAAAAGTATAGCTAACGCGAGTTCTACGTCATATCGCCGCGGTGTCGCATCCGCTAAAACATAGCGGAATGACGAGGTTATCGTCATGCTACCGCAAACCGTCATACCGCCGCGGTATCGCAGCCGCTAACAAGTAGCAACTGCTCTCCCTCGTCATAACGTTACGGTATCTCTAGATCCCACTAACAAGCAGCGGGATGACGATTGTCAGGCTAGTACCATCTCCAGTGCCCAGATACTGGGATTCAGAAACATTTGCTTATAAGCAAGCAAACTAACATAGAAAGTGGTTAAAACACAACGTTTTCGATTAGATTATATGGAAAACTAGATTCCAGTTATATAGACACTGTAAAGTATATTAAAAATAAGATTAAGGTGGAGGACCTAGATGTTAGGAGAACATACGAAGAGAGTAAAGGGTAACGAAAACATTTTAATGTATATGGAAAATGAAGAAGATCTAAGGACATTGTTTGACAACCTAAAGGATATAGGAATTAGATGTGAGAAGGTTATAGGAATAAGAAAAAAGTTAGTGATAACGGGAATAGAGCCAGATTTATGGGAGGAAGAAATCAGAACGATACTGGAACACAAGTTTGGTGAAGGTAATGATAGAGTGGTTTTCTATAAAGAAAATTATACGGGAAATATGGTTTTGTGTGTCGAAGTGGAAGAAGAGTGTGCCAAGAGAGTGATAGGAGAAGGGAGAGTTAGGATAGCCTGGACAAGTTGCCCAGTTAGGCCATATGTGGATGAATGAAAGTGCTATAGGTGTGGGGATAAAGCGCATCTGGCGAGGACCTGTAAGATCACGGAAAAGTTATGTTTTAAATGTAAAAGACCTGGGCATATTGGCAGGGATTGCAATGGCGGTCCTAGGATGAAAGAAAATTTAGTATTAGAAGACAGAGTAGTTAAGAAAGGATTGGATGGCTTGGAGGAAGGCGAGGAAGTGGTAACGAATTTGATGCATGGTGAACTTAGGATGTTATGGGAGTTCGAAAAAAATAACAAGAAGGTAGTGAATGAAGGCATATTGGATAGAAATAGTGGACACTGGACAGAGGGACAACAAGAAGAAGTACAGAACAATTAGAACACAGACGGATAGGATGGACGTTCTGATCGAGGATGTAGCTGAGGAAGATGATAAGGTAGGACGATCACGATATACTTCCTCGCCTGTTGAGAGGTGGAGTGAGGTCGTGGGTAGGAAGGAGAGGGGACCGGAGGGGACTAGAAAGCTGATGCCGAATACAGGAAGGGGCAACATAGAGAGAAAAGGATACAAGGATATGGTGAATGAGGAAAAACAGAGAAAGAAGAGGGTTACAAATGTAAGAAGACACATTAATCAGGCCATCTACGTGAAGTATGAAAAAGGTAAGTATAGAGAAAATTTAAATAACTTTAAGGCTAAAATAGGATCACCAAAAGGGGTTGAAGTAAAACAAATTAAAGAGACGAGATCTGGTGACATTTTAATAGAATTAAATAGCAAAGAAAATGAAAGGAATGACACCATAGATACGTGGTATTAGTATTGTAACGCGGCATTTTTTTTTGCCTCGTTACGAGTGGCCAACAGGCCCGTCGGCCTCCCTCCTCCGCCCAGGCAACATCCTCGCCGCCGGAGCGAATGGAGGGATGAATGTGTTTTTTTTTTATCTATTATTTTTTTATTAAACAACGCGTTCCCCCCATGCCACCCCTTTCACGGACAGCGACCGCCGGGAGCCACGATCGCAGAAGGAGCCACGTCCCCGGTCGCGAGGAACCTTCACCCGAGCGATGGAAGCGCGGGATGGGCCCACCGGAAAACCGCCAGCCGCCTGCTGACCGGTCGGCGAGCCACCCCCGTCATCCTCCGCGGGGGCGACCGGCAGCCAAGAAAAGGGATGCCAGGCCTGGGGACCAGCCAACCCAGCCACCACCTGAAGGGGTCCCAGGACCTGGCCACCAGAGGAGCGCGGTGGCCCATCTCCGACGCCGAAATCCTCGGGGAGGGGGAACCCCGCGCACCGGGCGACAAGAGAAGAGAAGAGAAGAAGCTAGCGAGCCGCGATACGAGATATACGTTGCGAGCGCCCCTCAAACCTCTTGAAAGTTTAATTCAGTTTTCTTTTGTTTTCCCTGTCCCCCTTATATTTTCTTTTTTTTTCTCTTTACTTTCTTTCCGTCCCCTCCGTTTTCTTTTTTTTTTTGGCATATTTAGTTTCTTTTTTTTTGTAAGTGTTCTTGTGTTTTGTGAGTGTGGAAGGATTGGACGCGTCCGTTTGGTTGTACCGTGCCGGAAACAAAAAAAGGTAAGATACTTTTCTTGCCTTTAGGCGATTTACGCTTTTTTCGTTACGAGTGCGTTTGCGTGTGTGTGTGCGGGTGGTACCTGACCGCAGGACCACCCCCCCCCCCCCCCCCCCCGGCGACGAGGACCCGAGAGGCCGCGTACCGTTTTTCGTCGATTTTTGCGCCTCCGCGTTGTTACGCGTCGGTACCGCGCTAATTACATTTTTTTTTTGCTATATTTTCGAGTTTAGGACCAGCGTCCCCCTTTTGTCCACACCACCGAAAGGGTGTGCTCCCGTGCGTGCGTTCGCGTTTGCTTTACCGTCGCGCTTCTTTCTTTTTTTGTCCTTTCTTTGGTATCGTGAGCCCCCGCGCCGCGAAACCCCCTTCGCGTTTGGCGAGTGCGGACCTTCTTCCCGGCCGTAATTTGTACCGCGAGGGGCTCTTTTCGGTTCCAGTAGATTGGCCTATTTTGGCCTCCGTTAAAGTTTACTCTTTCTATACTACTCGCGGGTCGTCTAATTATTTCTTGACCTCCCCTGATTTCTGCTCTCGCCTGAGCAGCCGGAAGGGCGAAGATCCCGGACGAGTGCCTTCGCACTGGCGCCCGGAAATAAAATCGTCCGTGATCGTGTACGTTGGTAGCAGGAGGGCCACTTTCCCTGGTCGCCCTCCCCCGCAGGGGACTTATTCATTGTCCCCCGGACCGATACGTCACAGTATATCACGACGAAGATGGGAAGTGAGTGCGTGGTCAGGAAGCTTCTGCCAAAAGAAGGGGTAAGAATCAGGGGCATAGACCCCAGTATAAAAAAGAGGTGTTAAAGGAAAAAATAGTTTCAATATTAGAACTATTATCAAATCAGGAAGATTTGGAGATAGTTAGATTTTATAGGGTACCAGGCGCGCTACAAACTGCACTGATTAAGTTACCAAGGGTACATGCAGAAAGGTTATTGGAAAAGGAGACCATTAACATAGGGTGGTCAAAATGTAAAATTACGAGATACAGTAAATTACACTGTCCAACAGCCAATTGGCGTTTCGATTTTCGTCCAGTGATTCTTATAGCTTTTTTCTGCAACCCGTTTTTCTCCAGCACGTACAGTTTTTTAGAAATTTGAGTTTAAAAAAAAAGATGTTTTTAAAATTTGAACCAATTTTGTGAGGTAATTATAAAAGGTACTAAGATTCTGTTTGTATCATAAGATTCTATAGACTGTCCTGAATACAACGATATCTGGTTTTTATGCATTCTGAATATTTAAACATGTTTAAACAATCATTGAATGCCGAGAGACACGGATTTTGCACCAATTTTTATGTATATTTTTCACTTTATCTTAAAAAATAAGGGTCTAGTGGAAAATCGAACTATACCATGCGATAGAGCAAATTTTCACCTTTAAGAAGCACCCAAACAAAGTTGCGACGTCGTTGTTGTTACGATGCTAGAAACAAAATAGTTGCACGGGAGACGGAAAAAGGACAGTGGTACTCCGCGTCAGAACGGCCGTTCCGTGTTCCGCCCATTGCAACGCGATGCAACTAGCTGAGAACAAACTAGCTGTTTGGTAATTGTAGGAAGGGTGGAGGTTCTTGAAGAATCTCTAGTCAGGAATACTTTCCTTAACAAGTAGCACATTTATTATATCTCACGCACACTAGACGATTTAACGACGTTCACTCTCACATGCAACACAAAAGGACAAATTTCACGAACGCGGAACTTATACAAAATCGAATTCGGTAGACTCGTAGGCTCAAGGCTCCGTTGTCTTCTAACTGGCGAGAGCGAACGATCACCTGAATTCGGAACGGCGGTTAAAGGCTCCATGACGTCACGACCCAATCAGCTGTCGCTAATCGGGCGCAGCGTGCGATCGGAGCCAATAACCAGATTAACGGCAATGCGAACGGTACTGAGAAGGAAGAGGAGAACATTGCCGTTAATCTTTAAATCTGTCTAGGACGCGCGGATAAGAACTGTTTATTTTGATCGTTAGGTGAATTCAGGGACCGTCCGCGCTAGCCGGTACCAGTACTACATCCTTCGAGCCGGATCGTCACGTGTGAATCACCGTGGAACTCACACCTATCGGCAATCAAAAGGTGGAAAACCCATCCCGAAGCCACGACCACACCTACACGCCTCACCCAACGGTTAGTCAACGGGCGTTGAAACAATTCAAAGGGCAACGACTAAGCGACAGGAGCGTCCCCTCGTGCTGCATCCAGCCAGCTACCCCTAGCACCAGTCCGGAAATCCAATATGGCGAAAACTGCCAAGGAGAGGATAAACCTGAAGGTGGAGATGGCCACCTTTGACCGGAAGGCGAAGCTTATTCGCAACTTCGTCCGCAATTTGGAGACGCTGGGAGAAGCTCACCGGACCAAGGCGACCCTGAAGGTACGATTAAAGCTTCTGGACACCTATTGGACCCAGTGTCAAACGGCGTGCTCCAAGATCGAAGTCGCCGCCACCACCATCGAGCGGGAAGAGCTCCCGTTCTTCCAGGAAGGCTACCTTGAGGAGGTGGAATCCTCGTACTTTGCGTGTTTCAAGGGTAACCTTGATAACATGGGTGCTATGGGTGGTGCAGTGGCCCAGCCGGGGTTGTTCGCCCCCCGGCTCTAGCACCAATTTGGAGTTGGACTCGTAGTGGCAGCGACACTTTCGAGGGAACTAGAGGTAGTATAGGAAGTTTGTTGTGCGTATGCCCAGTGGGGCGAGGTAGCAGATCCGTGCCCCCTTCGGGGTGGCCGGATTTATAATAAATCCTCGTACTTTGCGGCCTACGACTACCTGCATGACAAGCTGGCCATCTTCGAGGAGACGCTGCCACCAACATCAACTCCGACGACGCCCGGGCCGGGCCCCGTGAGTCACCTCCCGATTAAACTTGCTGCAATCGACCTCCCGACGTTCTCGGGCGTGATAACTGAGTGGATCGCCTTCCGCGATCTATTTACTTCGCTCATCATCAACAATCCCGGTCTCAGTGGAGTACAAAAACTCCACTACCTTTTGTCTACGCTCCGAAAGGACGCCGCGAGGTTGGTTGCACATATCAGTCTCTCAGATGCAAATTTCGACATTGCCTGGGGTCTACTGGTTGCGCGATACGATAGACATCGAGCAATTGTAACCGCTCATTTGAATCAATTTTTTGCAATTCCTGCCGTGGGATCAGACCGTTACACCGGGTTGAGCCGACTTCGCGCTGGCTATACCGAGGCGCTTAACGCCCTGCGAAAGCTGTACCAACCAGTAGACGCTTGGAACAACATTATCGTCCATTACCTCGTCCAAAAATTGGACCCCAAGACCCGTTCCCAATAGGAACTCCACATGGGTGAGGAGATGACTTTTCCATTATTGAGTCAATTGACAGCGCTGATTGACTCTCATGTACGCGCGTTGGAAACCACCGTCCCCCTCCCGGTTGCAGCAAGCGGAACGGCGCGCAGTGAAGCGTCCAGTTCAAACAAACCGCGAAAATCGGAAATGCGAAACACCGTTCAGACACACAATACTGTCATTTCTCGTGGAAATTGTCCGCTGTGCCCGGAGTCACACCGTCTTGTGCAGTGCAATAAATTTCGAGCCATGAAAGTAGCAGAGCGCGATGCGTGAGTGCGTCGACAGGCTCGATGCTGCAACTGTGTGAGTCGTGGTCATCGTGCTGTTGATTGCCCCAGCACGTTTTCGTGTAATATTTGTCAGAATCGGCATCATACGTTGCTTCATTCTGAATGTTCCGTATCTAGCTCCGCGACGAGAAGTTCCACAGAACAATCCAACAGTAGTCCGCGCTCTGATTGCACCCAGTCCGTGCCTGAAAGGTCAGGTACTCCGCCAATTCCGAACACGGTCAGCACGTTATTCGCGCATGCTGACCGTCCACAGCATTCAACTTTGCTTGCAACCGCGTGGGTGACGGTGGAATCCACTCAAGGACGTACCATCACCGTTCGCGCCCTTCTTGACCAAGGTTCCGACGCAACCTTTATTTCCGGATCTCTCGTACAAACCCTTAGGCTTAAACGAGAGAAGGCTTCCGCTCGTGTCGTAGGTATTGATGGCGAATTATCTACCGAAATTGACACCGTGGTTCAATGCTGTCTTCGCGCCACTGATACCCCCTCTCCAGTCGTACGAGCTCGCGCGCTCGTCTTACCGAGGATAACTTCCTACATTCCCGACCGTGTCTGCCTCCCTGAAGCGCTAACGTTCTGTCAAGATCTGCCGCTAGCAGATCCTGACCCCTGCATCTCGGTACCCATTGATCGGCTCATCGGTGCAGACCTATATGCAGCAATCATGCTAGACGGAATTCGTAAAAATTCCACCGGAACCTTACTCGCTCAGCGATCGATCTTCGGATGGATTCTTTCCGGTTCACTTCCGACTCATCACCGCTCGCGACTGCCGGTCCGAGTGCACCACACGAGTATTTCTGACCTCAATGATACCCTTCAGCGCTTCTGGGAGGTGGAGGACCTTCTCGCTTGCGGTTCCGTTCTGTCGTTGGAGGAGGAACAGTGTGAGGCCCAATTTGTTGCGACTCACTCTCGCACCTCCACCGGTCCTTATGTCGTACATCTTCCCTTCCGAGAAGGCCCCCCAATTAACATTGGGGAATCCCATTCTATTGCGTTATCGTCTCTGCATCGAATTGAGAGGAGATTTCTCAGATCGAACGAATTACGCGAACAGTATACCGTGTTTATGGATGACTATCTCCAATCCGGTCATATGCGCGTAGCCGATCCATCCCTCCTCCAGCGACAGACCGCGTTCCTTCCACACAATGCCGTGACCAGGGAGGATAGTGTCACCACAAAGCTCCGGGTAGCTTTCAACGCTTCAGCGCGAACTTTAAACGGAAAATCGTTAAACGACCATCTTCTTGCAGGCCCCAAGCTCCAAACGGATTTAGTTTCCCTCATTTTCCGTTGGCGACAATGGAGAATCGTTTTTACTGCTGACATCGCGCAAATGTATCGGCAGATTCTCGTACATCCCGACGACCAGGCGTACCAATTAATTTTGTGGCGGTTCACTCCATCTGAACCAGTACGAACGTACCAACTTTGTACGGTCACTTATGGTACGACCTCGGCCCCCTACCAAGCCCAACGCGTTATCCAGCAGCTAACGGAGGATGAGGGACCCGAATGTCAGGCGCAGATAACATCCCTGCCGCGATCGCGAAACGACGCGAAACCGTGAATTGTCTAGCGCGAGGTGGATTTATTCTTCGAAAATGGGCCAGAAATGACCCTGAACTCCTAAAGGAAATCGACCCGTCGAACCACGGATTCGCGCTGGAGCGTCCCTTTGCCCTTGAGTCCAAAGTCAAGATCCTCGGACTCAGTTGGAATCCTGCACGCGACGAGTTTAAAATTTCTGCAACGCTTCCACGCTGGGAAACCCCCACAAAACGACGAATCCTTTCCATTGCCGCACACCTGTTCGATCCTCTTGGCTGGCTCGCACTAGTCATTCTGATACCTAAGATCCTCATGCAAGAGTTGTGGAAGCTCAAGCGAGGATGGGACGAGACCCTTCCGGACGAAATCGCGTCATGGTAGGTCACCTTCTACGACGAATTGACCGCGCTCAACTCCCTATCCATCCCTCGATGGTCCGGTTACGGAGGCGAGACTCGAAGTGTCCACCTCCATGGATTTTGCGACGCGTCGAAACACGCGTATGCCGCGGTAGTTTATCTCGTCGTAAACGTGCCGTCTGGACCGCGCGTTCAGCTGCTTCTCGCGAAAACGAAGGGGCCCCCGTGAAGACTCTCACCATTCCCCGACTCGAATTGTACGCGGCAGTATTATTGGTACGTTGCATGAAATGTGCTTTTCGATCACTCCCGTTTGAAGTCGCGTCCATTCATTGTTGGAGCGACTCCACCATAGTTTTGTGCTGGCTTCAAAAACCGCCCTCCACTCTAAGGGTTTTTGTCGCGAATCGGATCGCTGCCATCCAGTCCGAATTACCCGCCGCAAACTGGCGACACCTTTCTTCCGAAGACAATCCCGCAGATTGCGCAACCCGTGGACTACTTCCTTCCCGAATTTTGACGTTCGACTTGTGGTGGCAAGGTCCCTCCTGGCTCACGGCTGAACCCACTGCGTGGCCAAATCAACCTCACCTCACTCCCGTTCGCGAGGACCCTGAACTCGAACTGAAACCCGCGGGCCGGCTCAACCTTGAGCCGAAAAGTCAACCGAATCCAGAAAGTGCCTTGCCCTACCGAACTCTATTTCGTAAAGGTCCGCGTTCGTGAAACTTCTCCTTAGTGTTACGTGTGAGAGAAAGTGTCGTCAATAGTGTAGTGTGTGTGTGTTACATTAATAAATTTGATCATTGTTACGGGAAGTGGTCTCTACAGATTCTTCAAGAACCTCCACGATTCCCTCCTTCCATTACCAAACAAGGGGGGAACACATGATTTTAAAATTAATAGGGGGTTCCCTCAGGGCTCAATACTGGGGCCTCTCTTATGGATTATTGCTTTTAATAGAGTTCTGTGTATAAGAGTGCAAGACAACATTAAGATCATTTGTCATGCAGATGATACATTGATCCTAATATATGGACGCAAAAAAGTTGACATGATTAGAGATCTAAATGGTGCAATTGAAAAAATTATTGTACAGATTAAATACCTGGGACTGGTCGTAGCGGCTAATAAGACCGAGGCAGCAATTTTCGGTGGAAGGTTGATCCATGGTGACCTGAAAATAATAGTAAAAGGGTTACAAATAGAGCCTAAAAGATTTATAACTTACCTGGGTGTAAGCCTGGACAGCAGATTGGTATTTGGAAGGCATCTGGAAAAAACCGCGCACAAGGTCGAAAATTTACTCACGGCAATGGCAAAGATTCTGGAAATACGAAAGGTCCTAGGAGGAAAAAGAGGATGCTAATTGCATCGGTTGCATATTCTGTTGTCTTATATGCGGCACCAATTTAGGCCGATGATGCCTGTAAATATGAGAGGAATCGGGCTATTCTAAACAGAACTTACCGCAGATGCTCACAGATTGTGGCATCTGCATACAGGTCCAGGTCCGGGATGTCTGCAGGAGTTATTGCTGGCCTTCCTCCAATAGACTTGATGGCTGGGGGCAGAGCACTTTTATACAGAAGACTCTGTGATGGTAATGGGTATCTAGATAATAAAGAAAAAAACAGGTTAAAAGAAGAAAATAAAAAATGGATTAGGGATAAATGGAATGAGAGATGGGGTACTGATAACATGGTAAATAAATGGACAAAAAAGATGTAGGATTAGAATTTGTTAAACTAACCCTTTATTTTTTTACAACGCACAAAAGAACACACGGAAAAGATACAAAGTACACGTACAACAGATACAAGACACGCACGAGAAACAATAAAGTCGAAGTCCGTAGATAGTAATTCGCAAATCGCAGTTCAAAAATCGTAATCGTCGCCGTAATCGTACTCGCACTCGTGATTTCGCCTCGTGACTCGTTATACTCTGTCGTCGCGCCGCGGTCGCGTCCTTATATTTGCGCGGCGCACGAACATTCTCGATTTTTGTGTTCAAACCCTTCGCGAGTTTTCGATAGTCGTTAGGATCGCGACCGTTTTCTAACGCCCGCTGCGCTTGCCGCTTCGTCAACACTCATGCACTCACTCATACACACACACACACTCGGGTCGACGCGCTCGTCGGTAACCGCTTCGCCGGATCAGCTGTTTGACTGCGCGGTGTTATTATTGTTTGTAACATAGTCTTTCTAACATAATCGCGGTGCGACGGTTACCGCTGTACTCCTACAAAGATAATACCGGATTTGGATGCCTGGCTGGACAAAAAACCGGGTGAAATAGATTATTATTTTACTCAATTCTTAACGGGCCACGGGGCCTTTAATAGCTTTCTTAAGAGTATCGGCAGGAGAAGATCTGCTGCCTGCCGTTATTGTGTACAGAGAGTGGATGATGTTGAGCATACATTTCTTTATTGTCCTTATTGGGAAGAAACAAGAAGTAGACTAGTGTGGGATTTGCAAGGATGGTGTTGTCCCACTGAATAAAAGGGATCATTGAGCGAGGTTAAGCAAAATAAAAGTGTCTTTATTAAACGGCTCGTACAGTATGTTCGCCGGAGCGCGTCGTGTTCGCAACTGACCGTCGTCTTCTAATTTGCCCTAATATACAGGGTGTCCACGCCTAAGTGTGACAGTGCGATATTTCATGAACTATTGATGATACGAAAAAGTGTTTATATGGAAATTGCAGGGTAAAAGGAGCTCTATGTTTTGGCCTAAACGAATTTTTTATAATGTTATTAATGTAAAAGATATGATGGTGAAGTTTCGTTTTTTAAATGGAACTATATATTTTTTTTCGATCATGCGATAGTGCTTTTCGAGACGAATTCATTAAGATTTTATGTATCTACCCGATTTTTAATAGTTTTCGAGATATAAAGCTTAGAAATTTACTGATTTTCAGCAGAGACGTCACGATTTGAGTAGTAAGTCATAAAAACGGTCTTATTGTTGCGGTAAGTGCCGGATTTTTGACTCTGCCTACCGAAACTGATAGCCGCAGGTCTACGGTCGGAACGGCAAGTCCGAAGAGTAAGCAACGTAGAAAATATTGTCCATTACGGTCTAAGTTTTCCGCATTAAGGATGATGGACAATTCTTTCCACGTTGCTTACTCTTCGGACTTGCCGTTCCGATCGTAGACCCGCGGCTATTGGTTTCGGCAGGTAGAGTCAAACATGCGGCACTTACCGCAACAATAAGATCGTTTTTATTACTTACTACTCAAATTGTGACGTCTTTGCCGAAAATCAGTAAATTTCTAAGCGTTATATCTCGAAAACTATTAAAAATCGGGTAGATACATTAAATCTTAATGAATTCATCTTGAAAAGCACTATCGCGTGATTGAAAAAAAAATATATAGTTCCATTTAAAAAACGAAACTTCACCATCATATCTTTTACATTGATGACATAAAAAATTCGTTTAGGCCAAAACATAGAGCCCCTTTTACCCTGCAATTTCCATATAAACACTTTTTCGTGTCATAGATAGTTCATGAAATATCGCACTGTCACACTTAGGCGTCGCCACCCTGTATATTCTGTCTCTCTTTAGAGATCGCGAGCCAATTCCAAGAAATCCTGTCTAGCGTTGGGTCACGTAGGCACGTAGCATTTCGGAATCCTCCGTACGAAATATTTACAATACATTATTTACAATACATTCTTTACTCAAATAGAATAATTTGCGAATTTGGCCATCAATGACTCGGCTTAACATATGATCGAATTAGCTTTCCTACATTTTAATTCGACAAATAATTATTTAATAACTTTCATATTTAATATTGTGGTTAACAAAAATATCTATATATATTATCTTTGTCCAATATATAGCGTACTCTTCCTATGTGTCCTGAGCTAGAATCGCAACGCGTGGAATATTCCAAATCTTTATAATACATTATTTATTTAAACAAACGAAATAATACATGATTCTGATGATTAGTAATTGAACCTAACATTTGATTAATTAACACGTATACTTGATAAGTTGATAGTCGTCTGATATTATAACAATTGTAACTCAGGAATATATATATATATATACATATTACCGACAGGTAATTGATATGCTTAATTTGTCGCGGTCGGTAAGAAGGAAAAGAAATTGCGGTCGATAATGGCAAATTAAGAATAGCATTGAAGAAACAAAACTAAGATTACCATTGAGAGATTTCTAGGAACGCAAAAGCAAAAAATTTCTTCAGGAATGTTATACATGCCTTCTACGAAATTTTTCATAATTCCCAATTTAATACGAAGTGGCGGCAAATATATATTTTGTTTATCCACTAAATTATTATGTTGTATATTTTTTGTCCCAGGAAGAAAACTTTTCTTCAGTGGCCATGTTTTAAGGTTGTAATGGTCTGATCTTGCACGACTGTCCCATTCACATAAAAAACAACAATATTTGGTATAGCCGCTTTGAAGTCCCATTTATAATGCAATAACTTTTAAGTCTCCACAGATATTGCGGAAGAAATTATTGTTGATCCTTTTTCTCATAATATTTAATGTATTGTAACCGTGCGGGTTACATAATTAGTGGTACACCCTGTGTATTCATCTATTTCCGCGGTAAGGGATATCCCCACTCCAGGCACAAGCCATGATCACAGTCGCGGGGGTACATACTTAGAGTATTTGCCCCACTTTAGGGTAATTATGCGTGCGCATCGATCCCCTCTCGATAACGATCGAAGGAGGTCGATGCGAGGATCAATTTCGACACTCTACGTCTGGAAGCGAACCTATAAGGATCTCTCTAAATCTATTTAGCGAAAACGGTACGCGATCGGGAGGTCAAACCGACCTGGTAAGATAGACAAATCGGCTATCTACCCTCGACGCATACGTGCCTCAAACCGATGAGTCACAAGTTCAAACCGAACTGTGGCACTGCTAGAATACGATTATTAAAATCCCTTTTGGTCGTGTACAGCGTAGTTGTCAAAACGAGAATTTTGATCATAATAAAGTCAATTTCTAAAGTCGTTTAAGTATAAACTTCGCTGAATAGAAGGAGACGGTGAGTAATTGTTGTTTGTGAGTCAATTCTCAAAAGTAATCATCGACGGTCATCCTACAGTTGTAGATAGCGACTGAGATCGTCTAATTATACATTTTGGCGTGGTACAGCTCCCAGGCTCATACAGGCAATTGAAGTGTCGCTCGGCCCACGTAAAGTGTCCCGCCGTATCTTCTAATTGTAGCTGTGTGCCCTTGTGAGAGGTAGTCTCGCGGGTGTGGAATTGGATGGTTTCTGCCACATTTGATCGGGGCACAGCTCACAGACTCGTTTGAGCAACTAGAGTATCGCTCAGCTCACGAAAGTGCCCTGCCGCCACTCCTTGGTTGTACTCAAATGCCTTTGTGAAGAGGTGGACACGACCGTGTGGTACTGCTGTCTCACTGTTTGGAAGTAAATTTGTTCGAACATAGTTCATACTCAAATTGGGTAACCGAAGTGTCGCTCAGCCCACATATTGTGCCTGCCGTCATCTTCTGGTTGTTCTCGATCGGTTTATGAACTTCATAGTACAGGCACCATTTGACTTTTCCCGAATTATTCGACAAAGTCGATCTGAGTGTTTCTCTACTATACGCGTCTCGAATAATACGATCAGATTAGCACTGTTAGAATCAGGTGCCCGGCATTGGAGGAGGTCTTGAGCCCAACTACATTCCTCTTGACAAACTCTTAGGTATCTCAACCTGGTTTTGACTTCGTGCGTGTCTGCACCGAAACAACTCCCCCGATTTATCAGCCGAGTGTAAAAGGTGCTGCAACGGTCTTCAATCATACGTTCCACCGAAATTTTGACTCCAACGACAGAATCACACTACCAGTTTAATTTTCTTATAAAGTTCAATTTCTTTTCCACGTGCTATTGCGCGTTGATCTATTCAAAGTCTTTAAATTTGATACAAAAGGTATTTTTGTGCGTGTCGGAATTGTAGTTTGGGAGAGAACTTATCGGATAATGAGTCTATTCTATTTGTTCATTAAATCACGCGGTCATTCTATGCTGAACTGACGATTTCTATACTGTGTTAAGCAAGGTGTGCGTGTTACTTTATTTCGACCTTCATGTAACGAAATTGATTTTACAGAATATAGTTTCCTTAATATTTGTTATTATATAAATTGTGTCTAACTTTCTTCAACGACCAACAGACCACTCCGCTGTCCAGTACCTGGAGGCACGAATCTTTTCAATAAAAACCCTTAGTAGAACTTGAATTATACTAACTTAGTTTTCATTTACACGTATATACCCAATCTGGGCATAAACCTGACAAGATTCACCATAAATATAATTATAACGTTTACAAAAGTGGTTCCCAACGTGGGGCACACCAAAAATTAACAAATCTCGTTTACAAAATTGGCGCTCAACGAGGGGCGCACCAAAAATTAACAAATCTCATTTACAGTATATATATATTTTTTAATGGACATAATGTTAATATTTAAACACGTTTCAGTTTTACACACCGAACGGACATTTTCTCACTTACCCACGCTCATCATGGTAATTCCCCGATTTTCTCTTATGTTTTACATTCATACCCTCACAGACACAGAATACACCAGAGGCGACACTCTCTGTCGGCACCTTTGTTCTCTCGAAAACGCTGTCCCTTTAAATTGGTTGTACAAGCGAGCGGGAAATTTAAATCAAGTGAATCTAATTTTATGTCAACCTCTAATAATTAGAAATATATTTGTAATAAATTTTCTGTATATTATTAATATTGTCTTTCGAAGTAGTTGCATCAATTTTACGACGTTGAAAAGTTGAAAAAGGAAAGAATATACAAAAATGATTACTCTACAAAATATATTTGAAGAATATGTATTATGGAAATGATAATTACAAATAATTTACAAGAAAATGAAAAACTATATATCACAAGAAATTTCAGATGAATGTGTTACAGAGATATAACAAAATATTTATTACAAATAAATTACTGGTGAATGTGCAGGTTTAAACTATTCTTTTTTGACCGCCATACTTGTACACTATGCACATGCGCACTCCCGATTCATTTGACTTTGGCATTTAAATTGGTTGTGTCCTGTGTCTCTCTCTAGGAGGGCGGTTTCCTTGGCTAGTGTCGCCTCTGGTATACTCTGTGCCTGGAGGCCAAATGTTCCGACTTAGTTTTTGTTAAAACTATATCCAGCTATGTCAGTCAGACAAAAATAACAATCACTTCTGTAATTTGTCGGTTTCCTCCAAACCATTGGTATATCGAATGGGATATTTTTTTTTCCATCCCTCACATAACGACATAATCCCACACTACACCTGCTGTAAATGACATGAGGTGCCCAATCTTTATCTTGATTTCCAAGTTGGCATTTAAAATACTGTTGATAGGCATGCTTTATAGGTTCTGTGATGTTTCTTACTGAACTTTTAAACACCACTTCACCACACACATAACAATTATTAATTATATTAACAACTATTAATTATACTAAAGTAGAATTATTACTAAATTATAAAATAGTACTGAAAATAATAACAATAAAATCTCCACACACTAAATAATACACTGAATATAATAATAATAATAATATAGTACAGATTGAATCTAAGAAAATATACAAAACGCACGACTCTGGCAGTGAACTTTTCGTCTGGTTGCTCGAAAGAGACTGAAGAAAATCTCAAGGAAATGCGAAAAATTTAGCTGTGGTGTCTTTTTTAAGGGTATTTTACCTTGTGTTTCGACAATTTATGACATGGTCAAGAGCTAAACGACAATGGGAGAATATACGTCTTTTACAGTATGTGTTCCAGATGTTGAACGACAACGTTAGGTTTCCTGGTATCGGAGAATTTTAGAAGAAGTGCTTGAGAAATTGTATTTTATGTACACTTTACATTTTAAAGTTATTTAACTTAAACTGCAACAATTTAAGAAATAAGTGTTATAAATCCTTAATTATAATTAACTATCCCAAATATATATTTGTAATTTTGGGAAAATAAATATTTCCTAAAACGATATTATAATTCTAAACATTTTACATTCATGGATATTCATATTATGTAACAAAACTATACAAACATAAACTTCATAATACAATATTGCATGCATGATGTTAAAATCTAAAACATTGGTTTTAAAAATTCGATTTATCATAAATCTGGGTCAATTATTATGTTATACGTACATTATACCAATTATTTTCCTGTGCTTATATATACAATGACCGAATATTTTAAACAATTATAATAGTAACTGCGCGTCACGCCGTTCAATTATTCTGTTACGCCAAGACAGTAGGCAGGGCGACTACCGCGCCGCGTCAATATTGAGTACCACTGGCAGCGGCGCGTGTTTTGCCGAACTATTTTTTTTATAAAAAGAAAACGAAAGTGATTTTGTAACTTCGCTTGATGCTTTCTTCAGCAGAAATGTCTGCTCTATCACGTACGATGGTTAGATTTTCGCCTAGACCAATAGTTTTTTAAATAAATTGAAAAATATCAGCAAAAATTGGTGCGTCTTTGGCGTCTTTCTTACTTTGATCATTATTTACATTGTAATAACAATTTATCTCGTTTCATTCGGCAAAGTTCACAGATTTTTCTCGTGTAAAAAGCCACTGAATAGTTGCTATGGTAAAAGGACAACAAATTTCCAAAGTTAAAACTTTGCAATCTTTTTTAACATTAATTTTCTCAAATACTGTACGTCCTAGAGAAAAACGGATTTCAGATTCGTATTCAGCTTGCAAAAATCTATAAGAATTTCATAGTGGCGGTTACGAAATCAGTTGGCTGTTGTACAGTGTTATTTGAGCAGTGTGCGTTGAGCCAGTAAAAGCTACTCCAGCAATTCTATTGTCTGGAACTAATATTTTGCCTAAATATCTACCATCTCCAGGAATGAGGTGTAACACACTTTTTGGTATCCCAGCTTCATGTAGTATCTTAACAGCTTCCTGCTGCAAGTGCAACTGAAACCTGCCCAATGAAGATAGCAAGTGGAAAATTCCATGGTGATATACACAGGAAAACTCCTCTGCCTTCAAAAAAGATGAAGTTATCTTCACCCGTTGGACCTGGCAATTTTTTCCAGTCGCTCAGTTCATTTTTTGCTATCGGTAATAAGTAACGTAAGAAATCCACTGCCTCTCTTACTTCCGCTATTGCATCGGATAAAATTTTTCCTGCTTCTACGATCAGAATGTAAATCAACTCTTTTGTCCTTTCTTCAAGCAAATCTGCAGCTTTTTCAAGGCATTTAGCGTGTTTTTCTGCTGAAACATACTGCCATTCAGTAAAAGCAATATGTGCTATTTCAAGAGCGTTTAAAACTTGAGCACTTGTATTTGACACTTCTCCAATTACATTTTCTAAATGTGCAGGATTCACCACTTCAGTAAATTTGGTATCATCAAAAAGTGGCTGTCCGTCAATTAACGGCCCAACTTGTCATTTTTGATTCACTAAAGCTCTTAATATCATCTGCAAATTGTGACACCATCACCGAGTCACTAATATCCATTCCCAAAGAATTTTTTCTTTCTGGTCCTAAAATATCTTGTGCTAATGCAATGCCTCGATGAGGTTCATAATTAAAATTTATAGCTTTTTCTGGTGGATCTGAAATTAACTCATCAATTTTAACGTTAGAATCATTTATTTGATTAACAAATGAACTATTAGCTCCATTTTCAAGAAGGCGTCTTATAAGATACGGCAACAAGTCACTATGTTCCCCAACGAGTGCGTAGACGCGGCAGGTAACATTTGTTGCAAGCTCTGACAGTGCATAATCATATAAATCTTTTGTCATTCCATGATAGCGTTGAAATTGAAATACAGGGTGGTTTTTATCAGCAAGTTCCATGATAGAAGCAAAAGTATAGGCGTTATGAGTTCCAAAGCATGGGTAAAAGCTGTTTTGTTTACTCAAAAGTTTCTGTGCGCACGTGAGGTAAGATACGTCAGTATAGCTTTTTCTTGTAAATGCTGAGTAATCATTTAATCCCAATTCTTGCGTACGCTTAATTTCTGAATCCCAATATGCACCTTTTACAAGTGTGACCATAATTTTATGATTTAATCGAATAGCAACATCTTCTACAAGAACAGAGAAAGCACGTTTTTGATATGCTTGTACAGGCAAGCCGAGCCCTTCCCACTCAGAAAGTAATTCATCAAGCCGTAATTGTTCAAACAAGATTAAGGACATTTCAAGCCTTTCTGTTTCTTCTGCATCTATGCATAATGAAATGTTGTATTTTTTTGCTTCATGACAAAGCTCTAGCAGTTTAGCTCTCAATTCTTTAGCTACATTATCGAATTGACCGAATTCATAACGTGAATGTAACGCAGACAATTTGATTGAAATTCCATGCCATTTAAAACAATCATTTATTTCAATGGATTCACTTATAGCTTTTATTGAGTGCATGTATGAATTAAAATACTCTTCTGCATCTTCAGCTGTGTGAGCAGCTTCGCCAAGCATATCAAAGGGGTATAAAAACTTGCTATTGTCATCTATGTAGTATATCAGACAAAAAGAATAGAGCGGCATAAAGAAGTAGCAAACCTTTTGGTTGAGAAGGGTAGGGCGCATCACTGTTATTGCCCTGAAACAGAAAGGAAAATAAAAGCGAGAGAGGAAGGAAAAATATATAAGCTCAAATGTATTAGTGTGACATCAAACGTAAAGCCTGTTGTTCGTTTTAAAGTGCCAGACTCGCAAGAGATCGTCATTGATGATAAAATATACGGCCAAATCAAAGTAAGTAGTGAGCAGCTTGATAATATAGTGATCTTACGCTTTGATAACACTTGAACATATATTTTTGCCGTAGTGGTCGACGATCATGATGCTGGAATAACTGATGTAATACGTGGCCCTGACCATTTCACCAATACCTTTAAACAGCTGCTAATATACCAGGGTCTTGATTTTAACATTCCACGCTTTGCACGTGTGCCGCTTATCCATGAGGAAGATGGGAATAAGCTATCCAAAAGGCATGGTGCCACAAGCGTTTGCGATTATGAAGGGATGGGAATACTGCCAAAAGCGATGCGTAATTACTTGCTGAGATTTGGCTGGAGTTACGGCAACGATGACCACTAGAGTAGTTTAATTTAGAAACTATTGGTCGATCACCTGCAGGGCTCGATTTAAAAAAACTGGAGAATTTGAATAACTACTATATTAGTAATATGAGCAATGAAGATATTCTGACTCTAATGCTTAGAGAAAATACTCTAACTAACAAAAAAAGGGCTATTTACTGCAGGGACTGACAGAGCTGAAAAAAAGAGCAAACTACCTGATCGAATTATTGGATTTAGCAAAATTTTATATTCAAGATCCTCCACTTGATTTAAGTGAAGAAGCTTGTCAAATTGTCAAATCTAACCTCAATATAATTAAGTTATTCCCATCATTTCTGTCAAAGATCGGTGATGAAAATTGGAATAAGGATTTTTTATCTTCTCAGATCAAGGAATGTGCAAAATCACATGATATGAAATTAAGCGGTGTATACCACCCAGTATGTGCCCCTATTACTAGAGTAATGGAATCATCGATATCATGGTGATTCTTGGTAAAGACGAGTATATAAGGAGGTTACAAGGAATTTAAATGAAATAAGAAAATTCCTTGTTCCGAAAAGATAGTACCGTGGCACTCCCGAGCCTTATTACGACCCTGCGCAACGTAAACGGTGCCATACACGCGTTAAATCCTCCCGCGCAGGATTAGATCTATCGACCGGATTGAGCGTGCGATCTATAACCGTTTGGTGTTTGAACCAGAACCTCGTAAAGAGTCAAAGAGTCCGCAGCCAAGAGTTTTTTCCTATCGTCATTTTTCAACCGATTTAACCTTTCTTTTTTGTTGGACCGAAACCATCGCCGAGTTTCTCGTCCTCAGCGCGAGTGCAGGGTATTCGCCTTTCGTCATAACGTCCTGCACCCGATGTAGATGGCCGGTTGGGGAGACAGGTTAGGTATGGTTAGGCCCCTCTACTTTTCTCAACACGGGCTTGGGACCGGCTATGGCGGTAGCCCTCTGGCGGGTACGTGCTACACCTGGGGACACACAGAGGAACCGTCGCGTTAGACTCGGTTAGGAAGACACTATAACGTATACCTCCAACTTCTGAGTGTTACACACTTCCCCTGAACCTCAACAACGTCAACAAGCAACTATAAAACTAAAGGTCTAAACCCTTACACATCCAAACACACAAATTAAATAGACCCACACAATTCGCACTCCCAATCACACGTTTGCATACTTACAGCATTCCTGCGTCGGGGTGCCTGTTGTCTCTAAAAGGACATAACGTTAATAAATTAAATTACATATATAACATATTACAGCCTCAGATAAATTAAAAAAAAAAAATTAGATAAGTAGACAAGTGGATGTCACAGGTCAGTCACTTATACATTGTCAATCTAATAAAAAAAATTATAATAAATAAAAAGGTAAGTCAATACATACAACATTTAACAAAAATAAATAACAGGTAATTAAATAAAAGATACAAATGTCAGAGAAGCAACAACAAGAAAACTCTAGGGGCCACAGACGCTAGAAACCTGCGGCCCTGTCATCCAATTCTTGTTTCTTTAAGATGAGGTTACACATCTCCTTAAATTTATTCCATTTTTCCTCGCTACCCATATAAAAATTTCTTATGCTACATATTCTTTCATCTGAGCTTCCATGAAACTCTATTCCTAGTGTAGGGTTTGATGTTTCGCCGACTTCGGTACCTTTGTGGCCGACTTAGAGGTCGGCCGGGCGTTGAGGTCGGCACAAAAGAAGAGTCGCGAGAAGGCGGCACGCGGTACGCGGCGATCGGCGGCAAGCGGTACGCGGCGATAGACGGCAAGCGGTACGCGGCGATCGGCGGTACGCGGCACGCGGTACAAGACGATCGGCGGCACGCGGTACGCGGCGATAGACGACAAACGGTACAAGGCGGCAAGTCGGTGGCGGTTTGCATATTTATAAAAACCGATCAAAGAACGCGACGGTAATATACAGGGTGTCCACGCCTAAGTGTAACAGCGCGATATTTCGTGAACCACTGATGACACGTGTTGCATCACCTTAGAATGCGATGCATCAGTTTTCGTATGTTATAAATAACCGTACAAGACTTTGAAGACAAATCATAAAATCCAGGAAAGCAATAGACCGAGAATTTTGAACTGACAGTAACGGCAATAAGTTTATGAAGCCATTGACCATTTTTCGTTAGGAAAAAATATTCTCGCGTCAACAACCTGAGTTTATTGCTTGGGTCCAACATGTTAATTTTCGATTCCGTTATTATCAACCATCACAGTCAGGGTCAGAGTGCTTCTTCACCTTATTACCTGCTACGGGTTATTCCCAGAATACGCGGAATCCTTCGCGCGTCACCCCTTGGTCGCGGCTACTTCCAGGGGTGACCATTTCTTGTACGAGGGCGTCAAACTTCAAGACAACTGTAACCAATCAACCACCTCATCCCCTTCCAAAGCGTGACTTCGGAGGTAACGTTGATGGTTACCTTTGCCAAAATTGTCAGAATAAAAACATATCACGAACAGAACAAATCACATCACGAAGCGAACAAACTTATATCATGAACGGAAACAACTTACAACACGAAGCGAAAACGTTAACATCACGAATCGAGAAATCGCTTACAACACGAACTCTTATGATCGACGTTTAAAAACACAAATATTAATAACGCGATTGAGCAAGTTAAAATGCAAACTATCAGAATTAGCGTTGGGTGCCCGAATCTGCGCAATTCACGCAACAGCACGAAAAAGTGTTTATATGGAAATTGTAGGGTAAGAGGGGTTCTATGTTTTGGCGTAAATAACATTTTTTTAATGTTATTAATGTAAAAGATATGATGGTGAAGTTTCGTTTCTTAAATGGAACTATACATGGTCTGTCCGGAAAGTAATGCAATTAGATACGTAAAAAAAAATGTATTTATGTTATTGATATAAATCTTTAAAATTCTTCAAAGTACTTCCTTTGGGCTTCAACACACTTTTGCCAGCGACTTTTCCATACACGGTACGAATCCTGGAAGGCGTTAATGGGGACCTCGTTTAATGCCTTCGTCACGGCGGTTTGAATCGCGTGTATGGTTCCAAAATGGAATCCTTTAAGGGCAGACTCGATCTTCGGGAACAGAAAAAAATCTGCTGGAACCATGTTAGAACTGTAAGGGGGCTGTGGTAACGTTACCAAGTTGTGCTTGGCTAGAAATTCTTGGACGCGCAGAGCGGTATTGCTGGGAGCGTTGTCGTGGTGCAGCTGCCACGTAGCGTTGTGGCGATCTCTTTTCGAGTACAATGTTGTGCACAGTTGTTTTCGATATGTTGAGAGTCTCTGCGATCATTCGAACACTCAGTCGTCGATCACTCTTCAGAAGTTCATGGACACGGGAAACATTTTCGTCAATAGTGGTGCTTGTCGGCCGTCCAGAGCAGAAGTCATCCTCCACGTTTTCCCGACCGTTTTTGAACAAATTTAATCATCTGGAAACTTGAGAATAGGAAAGAGCAGAGTTCCCATATGCCGCCTTAATCATTTGGTTGGTTTCGGCTTCAGCTTAGTGCAGAATTAAATCGCATAACGTTGTTCGATATTTTCCTCCATTACGCGTCGTGACACGGGCACAAATAATAGGTTTACGTTTACTACGATTCTGACGATTTCGGAGCGCGGATCAGGTTGAGGTTACAAAGATATGAAGATAAGAGTCCCCTCCACATATTCCAACAAGTCCGAACATGTTCGGACCAGGAAAAATGGCGGAAATGAACAAATTGCATTATTTTCCGGACAGACCGTGTATACTTTTTTTTTCAATCACGCGATAGTGCTTTTCAAGACGAATTCATTAAGATTTAATGTATTTACCCGATTTTTATTAATTTTCGAGATATAACGCTTAGAAATTTACTGATTTTTAGCAGAGACGTCTCGATTTGAATAGAAAGTCATAAAAACGATCTTATTGTTGCGGTGAGTGCCGCATATTTGACTGTGCCTGCCGAAACCGATAGCCGCGGGTCTACGGTCGGAACGGCAAGTCCGAAGAGCAAGAAACGAGGAAAGAATTGTCCACATCATCCTTGATGTGGAAGACTTAGACCGTAATGGACAATTCTTTCCACGTTTCTTACTCATTTCATTTATAATGCTTTTATTCAGATTATAGCAGCTTTTTTCTTTTGTTTAAAGATGAGACTTCCTTTGGAGTCGCTTTATTTCAGTGCATGAGCTGGTCTTTTTCAGATCCTAGCACTGTGTACATAACTGCACGAACGTCTAGGTTAGGGGTAAGATAGGAGAAAAATTAGGGTCCGCAAATTAATCCAAATACATAAGTATAGTGTGTGACGTATCGGTCCGGGGGACAATGAATAAGTCCCTTGCGGGGGAGGGCAACCAGGGAAAGTGGCCCTCCTGCTACCAACGTGCACGACCACGGACGATTTTATTTCCGGGCGCCAGTGCGAAGGCACTCGTCCGGGATCTTCGCCCTTCCGGCTGCTCGGA
>CM072786.1:0-10751 GCA_036983795.1 Megachile lagopoda | reverse complement strand
AAATTTGAAAAATTAAAAAAATTAGAAAAATGTCAGAAATCGATAAAACTGATAGTATTGATAATGTTGATAATATTCACAATGTATATGATAGCAACAATGTTGATAATACTGATAAAATTGGAAAAATTGAACAAATTTGAAAGATTAAAAAAATTGAAAAAATCGATAATATTGATAATGTTGAAAATATTGATATTATTCACAATGTAGATGATAACAACAATGTTGATAATATCGATAAAATTGAAAAAAAATGATAAAACTCGAAAAATTCAAAAAATTGAAAATATCGATAAAGTTGATAATGTTTATAATATTGACAATATTCACAATGTATATGATAGCAACAATGACGATAATATCGAAAAAATTGAAAAAATTGAAAAATTTGAAAATTTCAAAAAATTGAAAAAATCGTTAAAATTGATAAAGTTGGTAATATAGACAATATTCACAATGTATATGCTAGGAACAATGTTGATAATATCGAAAAAATTGAAAAAATTGAAAAAATTCGAAAAATACAAAAAATCGATAAAATCGATCATATTGATAATATTGATAATATTGATAATGTATATGATAGCAACAATGTTGATAACTCCGAAAAGATTGAAGAAATGGAAAAAATTTGAAAAACTCAAAAAATTGAAAAAATCGAAAAAACTGATAGTATTGATAATGTTGTTAATATTCACAATGTATATGATAGCAACAATGTTGATAATATGGAACAAATTGAAAAAATTGGAAAAATTGAAAAAATTGAAAAAATTGAAAAAATTGAAAACATTTGAAAAATTCAAGAAATTTCAAAAATCGGTAGAACTGTTAATATTGATAATATTGATAATATTCACAATGTATATGATAGCAACAATGTTGATAATATCGATAAAATTGAAAAAAGTGAAAAAATTTGAAAAATTTAAAAAATTTAAAAAATGTCAAAAATCGATAAACCTTATAGTATTGTTAATGTCGATAATATTCACAATATTGATGGTAGCAACAATGTTGATAATATCGAAAAAAAATTGAAAAAATTCGAAAAATTGAAAAAATTGAAAAGATTTGAAAAATTGAAAAAATTGAAAAAATCGATAAAATTGATAATGATGATAATATTGATAATATTCACAATGTATATGATATCAACAATGTTGATAATATCGATAACATGGAAAAAATTAAAAAAATTGGAAAAATTAAACAAATTAAGGAAATTAAAAAAATTAGGAAAATGGCAAAAATCGAAAAAACTGATAATATTGATAATATTGATAATATTCTCAATGTGTATGATATCAACAATGTTGATAATATCGATAAAATGGAAAAAATTAAAAAAATTTGAAAAATTAGAAAAATGTCAGAAATCGATAAAACTGATAGTATTGATAATGTTGATAATATTCACAATGTTGATGATAGCAACAATGTTGATAATATCGAAAAAATTGAAAAAATTCGAAAAATTGAAAAAATTGAAAAAATCAATAATATCGGTAATATTGATAATATTGATAATATTCACAATGTAGATGATAGCAACAATGTTGATAATACAGATAAAATTAAAAAATTGAAAAAATTCAAAAAATTAGAATAATTAAAAAAATGTCAAAAATCGAAAAAACTGATAATATTGATAATGTTGATAATATTCACAATGTTGATGATAGCAACAATGTTGATAATATCGATAAAATTGAAAAAATTGAAAAAATTTGAAAGATTCAAAAAATTGAAAAAATTGATAAAATTGATAATGTCGATAATATTGATATTATTCACAATGTAGATGATAACGACAATGTTGATAATATCGATAAAATTGAAAAAATTGAAAAAATTTGAAAAACTCAAAAAATCGAAAAAATTCATAAAATTGATAATAATCACAATGTATATGATAGCAACAATGCTGATAATATCGATGAAATTGAAAAAATTTGAAAAATTGAAAAAATTGAAAAAATTGAAAACATTTGAAAAATTCCAAAAATTTCAAAATCGATAGAACTGATAATATTGATAATATTGATAATATTGATAATATTCTCAATGTATATGATAGCAACAATGTTGATAATATCGATAAAATTGAAAAAATTGAAGAAATTTGAAAAATTAAAAAAATTAGAAAAATGTCAGAAATCGATAAAACTGATAGTATTGATAATGTTGATAATATTCACAATGTATATGATAGCAACAATGTTGATAATACTGATAAAATTGGAAAATCGGAAAAATTTGTAAAATTCAAAACATTTCAAAAATCTATAGAACTGTTAATATTGATAATATTATTAATATTAACAATGTATATGATAGCAACAATGTTGATACCATCGAAAAAATTGAAAAAATGAAAAAAATTAAGAGAATGTCAAAAATCGAAAAAAACTGATAGTATTCATAATGTTGATAATATTCACAATGAATATGATAGCAACAATGTTGATGATATCGAAAAAATTGAAAAAATTGGACAAATTTGAAAGATTAAAAAAATTGAAAAAATCGATAATATTGATAATGTTGAAAATATTGATATTATTCACAATGTAGATGATAACAACAATGTTGATAATATCGATAAAATTGAAAAAAAATGATAAAACTCGAAAAATTCAAAAAATTGAAAATATCGATAAAGTTGATAATGTTTATAATATTGACAATACTCACAATGTATATGATAGCAACAATGACGATAATATCGAAAAAATTGAAAAAATTGAAAAATTTGAAAATTTCAAAAAATTGAAAAAATCGTTAAAATTGATAAAGTTGGTAATATAGACAATATTCACAATGTATATGCTAGGAACAATGTTGATAATATCGAAAAAATTGAAAAAATTGAAAAAATTCGAAAAATACAAAAAAAAAGAAAAAATCGATAAAATCGATCATATTGATAATATTGATAATATTCACCATGTTGATGATAGCAACAATGTTGATAATATCGAAAAAATATGAGATTCAAAAAATTGAAAAAATCGATAAAATTGATAATGTTGATAATATTGATATTATTCACAATGTAGATGATAACAACAATGTTGATAATACGGAAAAAATTGAAAAAATTAAAAAAATTTGAAAAATTCAAAAAATTGAAAAAATCGATAAAATCGATAATATTGATAATATTGATAATATTCACAATGTATATGATAGCAACAATGTTGATAATATCGAAAAAATTGAAAAAATTGAAAAAATTAGAAAAATTCAAAAAATTGAAAAAATCGATAAAATCGATCATATTGATAATATTGATAATATTGATAATATTCACAATGTTGGTGATAGCAACAATGTTGATAATATCGAAAAAATGTGAGATTCAAAAAATTCAAAAAATCGATAAAATTGATAATGTTGATAATATTGATAATATTCACAATGTAGATGATAACAACAATGTTGATAATATCGAAAAAATTGAAAAAATTGAAAAAATTTGAAAAATTCAAAAAATTGAAAAAATCGATAAAATTGATAATGTTGATAATATTGATATTATTCACAATGGAAATGATAACAACAATGTTGATAATATCGATAAAATTGTAAAAATTGAAAAAATTTGAAAAACTCCAAAAATTCAAAAAATTGAAAAAATCGATAAAATTGATAATATTGATAATATTGATAATATTCACAATGTAGATGATAGCAACAATGTTGATAATATCGAAAAAATTGAAGAAATTCGAAAAAAAAAACTGAAAAAATCGATAAAATAGATAATATTGATAATATTGATAATATTCACAATGTATATGATAGCAACAATGTTGATAATATCGAAAAAATTGAAAAGATTTGAAAAATTGAAAAAATTGAAAAAATCGATAAAATTGATAATGTTGATAATATTGATAATATTGATAATATTCACAATGTATATGATAGCAACAATGTTGATAATATCGATAAAATTGAAAAAATTGAAAAAATTTGAAAAATTAAAAAAATTATAAAAATGTCAAAAATCGATAAAACTGATAGTATTGATAATGTTGATAATATTCACAATGTTGATGATAGCAACAATGTTGATAATATCGATAAAATTGAAAAAATTGAAAAATTTGAAAATTGATGAAATTAAGAAAATATCAAAAATCGAATATATTGATAATATTGATAATATTGATAATATTCACAATGTAAATGATAGCAACGATGTTGATAATATCGATAAAATTGAAAAAATTGAAAAAATTGGATAAATTAAAAAAATTATAAAAATGTCAAAAATCGATAAAACTGAGAGTATTGATAATGCTGATAATATTCACAATATTGATGATAGCAACACTGTTGATAATATCGAAAAAATTGAAAAAATTCGAAAAATTGAAAAAATGGAAAAAATCGATAAAATCGGTAATATTGATAATATTGATAATATTCACAATGTAGATGATAGCAACAATGTTGATAATACCGATAAAATTGAAAAAATTGAAAAAATTTGAAAAATTGAAAAAATCGAAAAAATCGATAAAATTGATAATGTTGATAATATTGATAATATTCACAATGTATATGACAGCAACAATATTGATAATATCGAAAAAATTGAAAAAATTGAAGAAATTCGAAAAATTGAAAAAATTGAAAAAATCGATAAAATAGATAATATTGATAATATTGTTAATATTCACAATGTATATGATAGCACCAATGTTGATACTATCGAAAAAATTGGAAAAATTAAAAAAATTAAAGAACTGTCAAAAATTGATAAAATTGATAATATTGATAATATTCACAACGTTGATGCTAGCAACATTCTTGATAATATCGATAAAATGGAAAAAATTAAAAAAATTTGAAAAATTAAAAAAATTAAGAAAATGTCAAAAGTCGATAAAACTGATAATATTGATGATGTTGATAATATTGACAATGTTGATGATAGCAACAATGTTGATAATATCGATAAAATTGAAAACATTTGAAAAATTCCAACAATATCAAAAATCGATAGAACTGATAATATCGATAATATTGATAATATTCTCAATGTATATGACAGCAACATGGTTGATAATATCGAAAAAATTGAAAAAATTGATAAAATTGATAATGTTGATAATGTTGATAATATTGATAATATTCACAATGTATATGATAGCAACAATGTTGATAATATCGAACAAATTTAAAAAATTTGAAAAATTTGAAAAATTAAAAAAATTAAAAAAATTAAAAAAATCGATAAAACTGATAGTATTGATAATGTTGATAATATTCGCAATGTAGATGATAGCAACAATGTTGATTATATCGATAAAATTGAAAATATTGAAGGAATCGATAAAATCGATAATATTGATAATATTGCTAATATTCACAATGTAGATCATAGCAACAATGCTGATAATATCGAAAAAATTGAAAAATTTGAAAAATTCAAAAAATTCAAAAAATCGATAAAATTGATAATATTGATAATGTTGATAATATTCACAATGTTGATGATAGCAACAATGTTGATAATATCGAAAAAATTGAAAAAATTAAAAAAATGTCAAAAATCGATAAAACTGATAGTATTGATAATGTTGATAATATTCACAATGTTGATGATAGCAACAATGTTGATAATATCGATAAAATTGAAAAAATTGAAAAAATTTGAAAAATTCAAAAAATTGAAAATATCGATAAAATTGATAATGTTGATAATGTTGATAATATTGATAATATTCATAATGTATATGATAGCAATAATGTTGATAATATCGATAATATTGAAAACATTTGAAAAATTCCAAGAATATCAAAAATCGATAGAACTGATAATATCGATAATATTGATAATATTCTCAATGTATATGATAGCAACAATGTTGATAATATCGAAAAAATTAAAGAAATTTTAAAAATTTGAAAAATTTGGAAAATTAGAAATATTAAAATAATATCAAAAATCGATAAAACTGATAGTATTGATAATGTTGATAATATTCGCAATGTATATGATAGCAACAATGTTGATAATATCGAAAAAATTGAAGAAATTAAAAAATTTGAAAAATTAAAGAAACTAAAAAAATGTCAAAAATCGATAAAACTGATAGTATTGATAATGTTGATAATATTCACAATGTAGATGATAGCAACAATGTTGATAATATCGATAAAATTGAAAAAATTGAAAAAATTTGGAAAATTCAAAAAATTGAAAAAATCGATAAAATTGATAATGTGGATAATATTGATATTATTCACAATGTAGATGATAACAACAATGTTGATAATATCGAAAAAATTGAAGAAATTCGAAAAATCGAAAAAATTGAAAAAATCGATAAAATAGATAATATTGATAATATTGATAATATTCACAATGTATATGATAGCAACAATGTTGATACTATCGAAAAAATTGGAAAAATTAAAAAAATTAAAGAACTGTCAAAAAACGATAAAATTGATAAAATTGATAATATTGATAATATTCACAATGTTGATGATAGCAACAATGTTGATAATATCGATAAAATTGAAAAAATTGAAAAAATTTGAAAAATTCAAAAAATTGAAAAAATCGATGAAATTGATAATGTGGATAATATTGATATTATTCACAATGTAGATGATAACAACAATGTTGATTATATCGAAAAAATTGAAGAAATTCGAAAAATCGAAAAAATTGAAAAAATCGATAAAATAGATAATATTGATAATATTGTTAATATTCACAATGTATATGATAGCAACAATGTTGATACTATCGAAAAAATTGGAAAAATTAAAAAAATTAAAGAACTGTCAAAAATCGATAAAATTGATAAAATTGATAATATTGATAATATTCACAATGTTGATGATAGCAACATTCTTGATAATATCGATAAAATGGAAAAAATTAACAAAATTTGAAAAATTAAAAAAATTAAGAAAATGTCAAAAATCGATAAAACTGATAATATTGATGATGTTGATAATATTGACAATGTTGATGATAGCAACAATGTTGATAATATCGAAAAAATAGAAAAAATTGAATAATTTGAAAAATTCAAAGAATTGAAAAAATCGAATATATTGATAATATTGATAATATTGATAATATTCACAATGTAAATGATAGCAACGATGTTGATAATATCGATAAAATTGAAAAAATTGAAAAAATTGGATAAATTAAAAAAATTAAGAAAATGTCAAAAATCGAAAAAACTGATAGTATTGATAATGCTGATAATATTCACAATGTATATGATAGCAACAATATTGATAATATCGAAAAAATTGAAGAAATTCAAAAAATTTGAAAGATTCAAAAAATTGAGAAAATCGATATAACTGACAATATTGATAATATTGATAATATTGATAATATTATCAATGTATATAATAGCAACAATGTTGATAATACCGATAGAATTGAAAAAATTGAAAAAATTTGAAAAATCAAAGAATTGAAAAAATTGATAAAATTGATAATGTTGATAATATTGATAATATTCACAATGTATATGATAGCAACAATGTTGATAATATCGATAAAATTGAAAAAATTGAAAAATTCGAAAAATTGAAAAAATTGAAAAAATCGATAAAATTGATAATATTGATAATATTGATAATATTCACAATGTATATGATAGCAACAATGTTGATAATATCGAAAAAATTGAAAAAATTGGAAAAATTGAAAAATGGAAAAAATTGGAAACATTTGAAAAATTCCAAAAATTGAAAAAATCGATAAAACTGATAGTATTGATAATATTGATAATATTCTGAATGTATATGATAGCAACAATGTTGATAATATCGATAAAATTGAAAAAAATTGAAAAAATGTGAAAAATTAAAAGAATTATAAAAATGTCAAAAATCGATAAAACTGATAATGTTGATAATATTGATAATATTCACAATGTATATGATATCAACAATGTTGATAATATCGATAAAATTGAAAACATTTGAAAAATTCCAAAAATTTGAAAAATCGATAGAACTGATAATACTGATAATATTGATAATATTGATAATATTCACAATGTATATGATAGCAACAATGTTGATAATATCGAAAAAATTGAAAAAAAAAAATTGAAAAATTAAAAAAATTGAAAATATCGATCAAATTGATAATGTTGATAATATTGGTAATATTCACAATGTATATGATAGCAACAATGTTGATAATACCGATAGAATTGAAAAAATTGATAAAATTTGAAAAATCAAAGAATTGAAACAATTGATAAAATTGATAATGTTGATAATATTGATAATATTCACAATGTATATAATATCAACAATGTTGATAATATCGATAAAATTGAAAAAATTGGAAAAATTGGAAAAATTGAAAAATTGATAACATTTGAAAAATTCAAAAAATTTCAAAAATTTCAAAAATCGACAAAATTGATAATATTGACAATATTCACAATGCTGATGATAGCAACAATCTTGATAATATCGATAAAATTGAAAACATTTGAAAAATTCCAAAAATTTCAAAAACCGATAGAACTGATAATATTTGTAGGAGTCCGACATTACCGACAGGTTAATGGTACCACACATGTGTTGCGCATGCGCGATATCGGGCAATAGATAAATGTAATGTACGTTAGCGTTAGTTCAGTCCGAAATGGATTGTTGTATCGTAACCTATATTATTAAAGTAAAGTAATATATATGTGATATACAAAGTATTATTTCCACCATCCCACGGGTAAAAAACAACAATTGGTAGCAGAGCGTGGTTGTTGGTGACTAGTTGATGAGTTCTGGTTCAGAAATAATAGAATAGAAATTTAGACGCAACACGTGGTCGAGGAAATTAGACGAAGCACGTGTCGAACAAAGGAATAATGGCTGACGGACTAGCGATACCCATCAGTAAAATCGAACCGCTAAATAATAATAATTATTACGTGTGGTCTCTCAAAGTGAAATCTGTGCTAAAAGCCAGAAAATTGTACAAAGAGGTAATTGAAGACCCGGAGCCTCCGACACCCGTAGATCCAGATACTCCTGCAGGTAAAGATAGAATAATATGGGAAAGTAAAAATGATGAAGCGTTCGGTATAATTATAAATACTCTATCCGATGAACAACCGGTCACTTTTTAGTCGAGGAAAAAGCTAAAGAGTTATGGAGAAAACTAAAAAACATGCATGAGGGCAATATAGATGATAAGCGTATAGATGTAGGGCTGGAACTAAAAAACATCAAAATGGGCGGCAACGAAACCGTTAACGAATACATTGGCAGGATAAGGAACATAGAATCGCGAAGCGCGATATTAGGGCATAAAATACCGGCGCGCGAGGTGACTTATCACGCGGTAAGGGGCATACATCGCAAATACGAGAAGGTTACAGCGGCACTTCGGACACAACGAGGAATAACATTAGAAGAAATACATCAATCGCTAATAGAGGAGGAAAGCATGATGTCAATAAATAACGAAGAGGGCTATGGCGAGGGTCATAGCAGAGCCGAGAAAGCGTACAGAGCAACGAGGCAAATTCAAAATAGAAGGGAGAACAATACAGGCTGTTACATATGCGGTAAGAAAAACCATTTTGCCAGAGAATGCTACCACAATAGAGATAGGCCAATGGATACACGAGGAAATACAACGAATAAAGGTATTTATCGTAACAATTATAATAATATAAATAAGAATAATAATAGAAATTATAGAAGATCTCGAAATGAGCAGAGTAATATAGCTACGCAAAGGAGAGAGGAGTGTACATTTCAGGCACTCAGAACGGAGACGGCGACAATATGTACGAAAGAAGACAGAGAATGGAGAACAATATGGACATTGGACTCAGGCGCCACGTCACATATGTCACCAAATATAGGATGGATGTACAATGTAAAACCGCATAAAATAAATATAAAGGTAGCTGAAAATAATAGAGAGATAACTTCAGAGGCAAAGGGGGACATAAAGTTGCATACTGCATCAACAAGAGGACTAAGGACCATTACCGTGAAAGACGTTCTATACGTGCCCGAACTGCGTGCTAATCTACTCTCGGTAAGTCAACTTAATAGTAATGGACTTACCGTTACATTTAATAAAGGAGGAGCACGAATAATAAGAGAAAGAAACGAGATTGTAGCGGAAGCAAAAGAGGTAGATGGCATATTTATACTAAATTCAACATTAGCGGATAGGAATTGTTCGTTAACGGCCCAAGCGAACAAGATTGAAGAAGTTAAAGAAGAAAATATCGAAAACACAGGTAACGAAAATGAGAAGAACAAAAGGGGAGAAGTGAAGCATCAAAAGATGTTGTGGCACAGAAGACTTGGACACGTATGCGAAGACTATCTCAATATAATGAAAAATAAGAACCTAGTTAGAGATTTAAATTATAGCGCGGGAAGGTTGGAACCATGCGAACCATGTATACTTGGTAAGTTAACGCAAGCACCACACAGGAAACTGAACAGCTTGGTGACGCGTGAACCGCTAGGAATGGTACACATGGACCTATGCGGACCCATGCCAGTGGAATCGTTAGGTGGACGTAGGTACATGTATGTATTGGTCGACGATTACACGAGATATGTCCAAGTATACATAATAAGAGCGAAGAATGATGCATTCGATTGTTTCTTGGAATTTTTGGAGAGGGCTCAGAATGAAACCGGTAAGCACATAAAAATAGTTCGATCGGATAATGGCCGTGAATTTATCAACGTAAAGTTTGAGG